>JBANCY010000245.1:0-49091 GCA_037040045.1 Phorticella flavipennis | reverse complement strand
ATATATATATATATATATATATATGTGTGTGTGTGTGTATCTATGTATAGCCTTTTTCACAACCGGAATTTTTTTTTCGCCGTTTTCCCTTTGCCCCGCGCTTCTCACGTACACAAAAATAACAGAAAACGCTCCGCTGCCGCCGCTTGCAGTTGTTGTTTTATCGCTGCATTTGCTTTGCACACAGATACACACACACACACACACACACACACACAGATGCAGATACAAGCACAAGCGCGCGCGCTTACACACACACACACACACACACACACACACGCGCGCGCAGAGAGCGACGAATGTGCACGTAAAAGTGACGGCTGAAAAGCGTCGCGTCGCGCTTGGCGTCGGCGTCGCTGCTGGCGTCGGCGTCGGCATCGCCGTCTTCGGCCGCAGTGGCAACGCAGCCACCTTTTTTTTTTCTTTTGGTCAGTTTGTTTCTGAGTTCGTTGCGTGCGGACGCGTTTTTGTTATTGCGCTGCAGCTGAAAAATTTCGCATTTCCATGAAATAAAAGTGTTCAAAAGTTTGAAAATCTATGAAATTTTATAAGTGTGTGTGTTTTGATTAAATAAATTAACTTAAAAAAGTGCACAGGTAAAAGCAAAGTATATATACCTCTATATATATGTTGTGTTACAAAGCGCGCGCGTGGCGTGGGCAGCTGCAACAACAACAACAACAACATGTCCGGCGTGCGGCATAAAATTTGTAGTAAAAATTTAAAATTTTTAAACCTGTTTTACGCATTTTCTCCAAAAAAAAAAACAGTACACACACACACAAACAACACTTAGGCCTACTCCTACACCCGCACTCCCCCTCACTGTGCTAAAAACCGCTTGCAATTTGTAACCGTTTCGCCTTTAGCCAAAACTCTTATACATATAAGTGCATTTGTGTTGTGTGTGTGTATAAGTGCCGGTTGCATTTACGCAGACAGACAAAAGCTGACTGCGCTGCGCACAAACAAAATACGTAAAACCAAAAATAAAATTAAATTTTAAATATATATATACTTTATATACTTATGTATATGTATATATAAAGTCAAAACGTATAACGCGTAATAAATACATGCAGTACAGCAACAACAACAACAACAGCGCAGGCACCTGGGCAGCAGCGCTGCTTTCAAAAGTCACGTCGTTTTTGGGGTGTTTTGTTGTTGTTGTTCTGCTGCTGCTCTGCTTCGGCCGCTGCTTCTGCCTCTGCTGCTGCTTCTTCTTCCACTTCCCCTCCTCCCACTTCTGCTTTCGCTCTGCTTCTTCCTCTTCTTCTTGAGAGTGCAATGAGCGTACGCGCGCCATATATATGTATGTATGTGTGTGTGTGTATGTATACATATATATCTTTATGTGTATGTGTGCGCGTCGTGCGTATTCTTAACTGCGCTTTGGCCATGTTTATCATTTTCTGCATAAATACATACACACATACATACATATATACATATACATACACATACATATACATCTACCTCTTATACATATATGTATATGTATAACACATACGCACAGTGGTTGAAAGCTATGCAAAAATGGCAGCAGTTGTCCATTGAAATTTGCATCGCCAACAAGTGAGCTAAATTTGTATATATCTATTTTCTTCTTCTTCTTCAATATCCTACGACAAAGTGAAAGTCCTTGGAAAGCGCATGAACAGAGTGAGATAGGTGTATGAAATGGAGTTGAATCGGTTATAAACCAAGTTGGGAAAGCATAAAATTCTAGAGTCTTTGACAACATGTCTGCAGTTCTCTTATCAGTTCTTCCCAGTTCTGAAAATGCTAAAAGTTAAAGATGTCATATAGAAATTCCTATACAGTGGAACCAAGCGGATTGAAAATAATACAACTTATATTGGGGAAAACTTCTTTTTTTTTCGTTAAAAGAGAATTTGTACATATTCTTGTGGTATATATCTTCTTTCTGTGTTCTAAATAATATAGAAAATAGAGTGTGTGCGAAATTTAAGAGCAATAGCTCAAAAAATATAGGAATTATGGGGAAAACCGACATTTAGATTTTGGCAGTTATAGTATAAAGTTGTGCGATCTTTAGGAAATTTAGTAAGGCAATACATATTTAAAGACTCTTAAGTGACTTTGAAGATTTTGTCTTATAGCTTCAAAAACATGTAATATATGACCAAACCGACTTTTAGACATATGATATAGTGGTCCAATCTTGGGGAAGTTTGAGAGGAAAATTGATTATAAATCATCTTAAGTCACTTTGAACATAAGTTCATAACTTGAAAAACTTGGAATATATGCGCATATCTTAATTTTCTTGTATGAGAGCTATATGATATGGCAGTCTGATCTTGATGAAATTTTGTAGAACGATTGATTATAAGTCATCTTAAGTGCTTGTAAACTTTTCCTTTCATAGCTTTACGAACATGGAAAATATGGGCAAAACTAACTTTTAGTTATATGACAGTTCTTTGATATAATGGTCCGATCTTGATGAAATTTAGTAGTACGATTGACTATAAAGGACATTAAGTGTTTGTGAACTTCCCGTCTTATAACGAACTTTTATTTATATGTCTGTAATATGATATAATAGTTCGATCTTGATGAAATTTGAAAGAAAGTTAGTAAAGAAATTTTAAGTTTTTGTGAACTTCAATCCAAAAGCGTGTTAAACATGGCACTGACCTTTAGTTATGTGGCAGTTCTATAACATAATAGTTCAATCTTTATAATCTACAGCTAAGAAGGAATCTTCAGATTTTGTGAATATCTATCTAATAGCTTTAAGAATATGAAAATTATGAGCAAAGTCGACTTTTAGTAATTTGTCAGCTAATTAAATATTGACAAGCCGCCGAATGGCTAGTTGGTATGGCAACTATATGATATAGTGGTCCGATCTTTATAAGATTTGGCATGAAAATCGAAAAGAAATAATCTTAAAAGTTTATATTGTATGATATAGGAGTCCGATATTTATGAAATCTTGGAGAACGATGGATAGTAAAGAATCTTTGGTGTTTGCGAACTTTCAAATCAATTGCTTGAAAAACATGGAAAATATGGGCATTATTTGATGGTATAGTATCCCGAAACTTGTGAAATTTGATGAAGCAATAGATTGTTGTGGATAAAATTTCAATGCTATAGTTCTCAAAACAAGGGAAATCTATGCCAAAGCTACTTTTAGTACTATGACAGCTTTACGGGATAGAAAAAAGAGCATACAATATATACTTACTCGATCTCCTCTGGCATATTTCATAGACATTCCTTAGCAATTTCAAAACGTCTTAAAAATACACTGAAAGTCGTTTCCATTTCCCATTCATTTTGTCCATTGCCAAATTTTGCGTAAATTCCGATAAAATCATATGTTTTCGCCATTGTTGTGTGCCCACTGTGCATGTGTATGCGTGCGTGTGTGTGTGTGTGTGTGTGCAGTCAGCTGCTTACGTTTGAAATGCATTCATTTAGCAATTTGAATACTATTATTAAACATATATTATATGCAGAAACTGCTAAACAATTGATAAGAGCGTTAAAAGTTATAAACAAAAAAAAAAATATAAAATCGTTTTTGTTTTTGTTTTGTGTGGCGAAATGCGAGCAGCAGTGCGTGTGTGTGTGTGTGTGTGTGTCACTGAGAGATACATAAAGAAGTATGGCAACGCCGACGCCGCCATTGTTGCCAACTGTTCAATTTCTTTTGTTACAAAAACGAAAGGGCAATGATTTTAAGCAAATTATATACATATATTTATATAGCTATTATATGTATCTTTATATATATATATATTATATGCACGATATATATGTGTATAAGCTTTGTATATTATATGGCAACAAGCTCAAGCAGTGCTGCCAGCTTGTTTTAGTATTTTAAACATTTACCAACACTTTGAACAGCTGTTTAACCGTTTCTAATTTGAATTTTCTTTATTTTTATTTTGCAGAAAACCCAAAAACAAAAAAAAGAAGGACAAATGCAGGCCAAAATAATCAATCCAAGACGATGGATGATAATAATGCCCGCAAACAGTATAAAACAATTGAGTGCCGTCTACAAATAGCAATAATCCCAACCAAAATCCAGTGAAAACCGCAATAGACTCATGTGTATAACAACAACAAAAACAACAACCACAACAACAACAACCATACCATAAACAACAAATTCAAAATATAACCCAAGTTCAACCCGTGACCATATCACATATCTTTATAATATCCTCGAAAAGTCTACCGTATATACCCGATATATCATACATTCACTCTCCAATCCAAACTAAAAAAGAAAATGTTCAATTTCCATAAGCCACGCGTCTATCGGTCCGCCGACGGCTGCTGCATTTGCCGCGCCAAGTCGAGCAGCTCCCGCTTCACCGCCTCCCGCAAGTACGAGAAGGAGTCGGTGCAGTGCTTCAACCTCCAAGAGCCGCGCAACGGCGAAATCTGCAACGCCTGCGTTCTGCTCGTCAAACGCTACAAGCGGCTGCCCGCGGGCAGCAAACGCCATTGGGGACATGTAAGTGGTGGTTTTGATGCGGCGGAGTGGGGCAGACAGGGCGAGTGGCTGCCAGGAGAGGGCTTTGGGCGAGAGACACGCTCAAAAGCTAGCGCAAGTGTTGGAAAGTGTCAACAAAGGAGTGCTGGCGGAGGGAAAATCTGATTAGATTGGGGGAAGAGTAACCTGGGTTAACTCGGAGAAACTAGGGACCATGTGGTCTGGACTAAGGGCATCATTTTTAGACTATTCTTGGAAGGATTCCTCTTAGAATTAACTGTTCTACAAGTTTCAACTGTCAAAAAGGAGAAGTTTTCAAAAATACCTCTGGTTTTGGAAGAGGGAAACTCTGATTTGAATTTAAATTTTTAGAAGGAGAGAAAACGGAAGATTACCCTACGTTAACTCGAAAAAACCAAGAAAACTATGTTGTCTGGACTAAGGGCATAATTTTTAGACCATTTTTAGAACGATTCCTCTTAGTATTCACTGTTCTAAAAGATAGTTTCAACTGTGGAGGAGAGAAAGGCGGAGATTACCCTAGGCTCATTCGGAAAAACTAAGGGCATAGTTTTTGGAAGGATTAGTTTTAGTACTTATTGTTCCAAAAGCTGAAATAAGTGTATCGGGGAGAGTACACTACTGGAATGATTCTTCTTAGTTTTCACTCTTCCAAAGGCTGGCATAAATGTTAGATAGTTTCAACTGTCAAAAAGTAGAAGTTTTCACAAATGCCTCTGGTTTTGGAAGAGGCGAAACTGGGAATTTTCACATACTTTATGTAGTGAGAGTAAAATACATTAACTAGAAACATTTCAAATGGGGTATTTCGAACAATTTTCAAAGAAAAACTGTAGAACAGAAAGTTTGTTTTGCCCATATAAGCTATGTTTTTGGAACTATGGACTTTAGTTTATACATAAACTTGTATTACTTTCTCATCTAAGGATCCTATCAATTTCAGAACAATTGAGCTGTAAATACTGAAGTTACCCATAATTTCGCCTATCGAATTTGAAGTAGTACGTCCAAAAGGCACTTTCTCAACGCAAATCTCAATGGTTCGAAATCTTCGAGAGGCCTTCTGAGACACAGATCTTTCATTTGGCATTGTCAAGAATTGTTCTCAATCTCCGAATAGCCGCCAGGGACAGAAATCTTCCATTTGGCACTATCATCCATTGAACCAGCATGGACAAATCTCCGAGTAGCCTCTTTAGAGAGAGAAGTTCCATTTTTAAATCTCCTAGAAGCCCCCTAAAATAGATAGCTTCCATTTGGCATTAACATGAATCGTTTTAAACCTGCTAAAGTCCTCCTTAGACAGAGATCTTCAATTTGGCACTATCATCAGCATTGTACCAGCATGAGCAAATCTCCCAGAAGCCTCTTGATAGCTCTTCCATTTGACACTATTCATGGGATTTAATATAACTTTGGACAAAACATGGAACTAATTTTCTTTACCCATTTTAGGTCGTTGATGCCCGCGCTGGACCAGGCACCAAATCCCTGGCCAAGCAGAAGAAGCGTGAAAATGAGCAGGACGCTAAAGCCGCCGGCAGCAGCTCCAGCAGTTCGTTTCTACCCGAGAAGTTTGCCAAAATCTTTAAGAAGAATCGCAAGGGCAAAGTCACAGCCACTGCGACAAGTGCTGGCGACAACAAGGAGCAGCCGGAGGAGCATGAAGCTGTGCTGGTGGATGGCACGGAGGTCTACGAGGTGCCAAGTGATTCCAATGAGAGCAACGACGAGGAGCAGCAGACAACGGCCAATGCTGGCGGGGCACAGGGTGCTGCTCCGATGCCATATCAAACACGCAAACGCACCGCGGCGGCGGCGCTGGCGGCATCGAGGCCCACGGGCAGCAAGCGTCGGCGTATGCTCAAGCCGCAGAAGAATCGCCGTGCTGTGGACAATGTGCCCTTCTTCGAGGAGGAGGATCTGCTGCGTCTGGACGTGTGCTGTGGCACAGTCTTCCAAAGCCTAAGCCTGGGGCCATCTTGTTATGTGATCGATGCGGATTTGTATAAACCCTGCGAGAAGCATTGTAGAAGAATTGAACAGAAGAAGGAGCAGGAGAAGGAGGAGAAGCCAGTGGAGCAACAGCCGGCGGTGGCGGTGGAGCTGCCGCCTCAAAAGCCCGTAGTAGTCGGTCAGACCCTAAGCACGCCGGCCCTGAAGAAGCATCATTTGTATTTTAAGCGACAATCGGAATCATTTCCACACGGTGACATACATAGGATAAGTCCAATTCCATTGAATAAGACTGAGATTATAACGGCAACTGCAACAATAACAACAACAACAAATGGAGCACCACAACAACAACAACAACAACCACATTCCAGCATATCTCTTGTACTAAAGCCAGCAACAACAACAACAACACCACCGGCAGCAACTGTGACGTCATCGGCTGCCAACAATAACGGTATTATTACCACCACCGCCATTGGCGCCGCCTCGCCCTCATCCTCCTCGAACTGCTCCACCTCATCCTCGGTGGCCACCAAATTCAATGATAACTCCTCCGATTCTGGCTTCGATGAGAACGTGCTGGATCGCAAATCGGCTAGTCCGCCCACGGTAAGTGTGCGCATATCGATAACAATCGATCAAATGCAAATGCAACGCTGCGCGGCGTTAACCGCTAACCGTTTGATCATAACCGTTTAGCAGCGCAAACGCAGCGCTGCCAGCTTTGGCTTGACAATTGACAGTAAAACGTTGTAGAGTGCGGCAGCAGAGCAACAGCTGACATTAAATTAATTTATTTAAGTTTTATTTTAAATTTATTCTATAAACTTAACAACATGGTAAGCTTTTTACCTTTATTTTACAAAGCTTTTGCTTGTGCATAAAGCTTTTTGTTGCTTGCGGTTATTACCGTTAGCAGCTGCGTTACAAAATGGCAGCTTTGCCAAAAGAAAGAACAGAAAAGCTCTCTTAAAAATTTAGAAAGCCTCTGAAAATTTAAGAACTTTTATACACTTTTCTTTAAAGCTAACTTTCTGCATACCAAAAACATTCTAGAAGATTAAAAACAGCCAAAAGCTGAAGCCAAATCAAGATCTCCGTACAAACTTATCCCTTTTTTTCTATACCCTGTAAAATGAAGAGTGGTAAAAAGTGTATAATGAGCTTGTGCAAATGTTTGTAACAGACAGAAGAAGGTGTGGATATATATACAGTGAAACCTCTCTACAGTGTACAGCAACGGTCGCCAGGAATTTGTCCATTATTGAGAGGTGTCCACCAATGGGAGGATCATTTACATGTTCTTTTTTCCCGTCCGTCCGAACGTGTCCCTTTTTCCTGTATTTCTATCGGAACTCTTCATAAAGCTTGATCACCTTATCATTTCTGAAAGAATTTATTATACAAACCGCTCAGATCGTATCAAGATTCTAGCAAAACTGCGCTGCGAACAGAAAGTTTTTCTTTATATTTCCCATGTTTTTTTTTCCAATACTTACTTTCAAATTCAAATACACTTCCATTAGCTCATTTTCTAACAATCCTAAAAATTTCAGAACAATTGGTCCTTAAACACATCAGTTAAAATCGAGTGTTTTCTCTGATATATTCGTAGGAATGCAGTTCCTAAGTGTAGTTGTTTATCATATTATATTATGACTATATAATTTTGGTAATTGTGAATGCCTTCCTCTGTTTCTGACTTCCCAACGTAAATTGGCACATTATCTAACAATCCTACCAATTTCAGAACGATTGGAGATATCTATTACAACAAAATTTCACCCCGAAGTTTATCGAATTTTTCTATAGGATATATATTTATATTAGAATATATTAGGTCCGATATTTCATGTCTTTCCCTTTGATTATTCTAAATTTCTGCGAAAAAGGTTATAAAATTCTCCGTTAGCCGCAGAAGAATCCGTTCTCTACTTCTTACCGTTAGGTTCCAGTACTGTTTTATTAACCGTTAGTCGTCTAACGGTTAGGTTTAACTACCCAGCAAATCACTTATAATTCTCTCTCTCTTCCACAGCCTCCCTTCGCGAAGGATCCCAACAATCATCCACCTCGCCCCCCTACCCATCGGATACCGCCTCTGCCCCCGCAAGTGCTGCGTCCCAGACCCGCGCGTTTCGATCCGACCGAAGAGCGTCTTATGATACTGGACAACGGTATACCGGTCTATGGGCAAATCCAGAATCTGATATTGCTGGGCGAAGAGATAGCCGAGCGCGAATTGGAGGACGAGTCGCTGCTGGAGGTGGACCGTGCCAATGCCAGGGCCAGGGCCAATGCGGCCGTAGCTGCGGGCACACTGTCCCCAGAAAACCTCCAAGATTTCATCGATAATCAAGTGGCCATGGCTGTGGTGGAACGACAATTTGGCATGATGAGGCATCCGGGCAGCAGCGGAGGTGGTGGCGGTGGCGGTGGTAGACGCCGAGGCGGTGGAGGCCGTGGAAGTGGCGGTGGTAATGCCGGCGGAGGAGGAGCTGGAGCAATTCGAAACAATAGCAATTTCAGGGCCTCCGGTACAATAATCCGCACGAATCCAAATACCATACAACACGAGAACGGGGTGACCACCATACTGCCGGCCTCCTCCATAGCGGCCAGCAACCAGACGGCTGCCATGAATGCCATAGCACCCAGCACGGTGACCATAACGCCGGCGGCGAGTGCCAGCGCGACGCCGAATGCCACGAGCATTCCCAGATTCATTCTGATCAATCCAAGTGACGGCACATGCATAACCGCTGCCGCCGCACCCGCCAGCAGTAGCTGCAACAGTGGCCCCAGCAGCAACCCCAGTGGCCCATCCGGCGGACCCTCCATCGGTCCCGCCACTGGCGCTTCCGCCTCCGGCAGCAGCAGCACTACCGCCACCACCGGCCGCAACACCATCAGTCGCATCATCAAAGGCGGCCAAAATGTCAGCAGCAAGCTGTAAAACAACACACTCAAAAGATGTTATGTTAAGTAACATTATGTTAAAGGTCATGTTAAGTGTAGAGACGACAGAGACAGAGACAGAGACAGCAATAGCCTAGCCAAGCCAGAACAGAGTAGTAAGAGAAAGAGAGAGAGAAAAAGAGACGCAACTATTGTGTTTAAATTTTGTTAATTATAATATGATCTTTGTACATAGTTTTTTAAATGTTAAAAAGCTCAATTAACTGCAATTAACCTTATATATATATCTATATGTATATGTATGTGTTTTGTCCCCCTTCGTCGGTTTTAAGAATACTCAAAACTAAGTGAAAAGCTCAAGCTTTATTTTCACTTTAATATTTAAATTTGTCCGAAAATAACATTAACAATTTTTTTTTTATTTTTGTTTAAAATATATTTCACATTTCTGCTCTGTACATAAAAAAAAAATTGCGAATTACTTAAACAGAAGAAACCCCCTCTTCCCCCTCCCCACTAACATGGGGCCTTAACAGCGCCTCTGTTAACGTTAACAGTTTTCTAATTCTAGTTGGAGTGTGTCCGTGTGTCTGTGTGTCTGTGTGTGCATGTGTGTGTGCCTGCCCCGTAGTCTGTAGTTGTTAGCGCCCTCTCTGCCCCAGCTCTCTTTGCCTATCGATAACACACACCTATCGATAGCCAAACCCGGGGGAGGGCAGCCTGTAGAACGTAGTGTTTTTAGTGCTCTCTTCTTAAGTACAATAAACGATATATATATGAATATATCTAAAGCTCACGATAAGCAATAAAACATGCCACATACATTTTACATATTTCTATTGTATATCGATATCGATATATATCGTATATCATCTTATATACTGCATTTTTACATGCAACAACAAATTGTAGCCTTAGGAATGCGCCTAAACAACAACAACAACAAATTTTGAATTGTAAGACCGGTATGTTGACAACAAAGAAAAAAAAAATAATGTTTTTTTAACAATCGATTGAAAAATAATAAAAAAAAACCGCAAAAGAAAATGGAAAAATTTTATCAAATAAATCAAACATTTGTGTTTTATTCGAAATTTCGAAACGGGCTCGTTCTGAAATTTTTAAGATTGGTTGATGACACTGTCAGGATTATATATACCGGAATTCGAATCATTATGATGAGAATTATAGAAAATATAAGCACTTTTAATTTTGAGGGGTACCAATTGGGATTGAAAATAAATTTTGATGCCACTTTTTGCATAGGGTCAATGGGCAACCATATACCAAATTTCATAACTCTAGCTTTAAAATTGCGGTTGTTACATACATTTCGTTACTTTCCGGGTAAATGGTGGGGTGTATCAAAATTTTGGGAAATTACATTCTGCAGTTTCTAATCATGAGCCTATATACCAAATTTGTTGTCAATAACTTTGTAAATGTAAAAGTTAAGGTCATTTATCGAAAATCGCTTTTATTGAATATCGCGAGACAGGGGCGTGGCATCCGCAATTTCAAACGAAATCGTAGTGCGTATGCTATACACGGCTCTACCAAGTTTTGAGCCTGCAGCTGTTGTAGTTTCCGAGATCGGCGCGTTCATACAGACGGACAGATGGACATCGCTATATCGACTCGGTTCTTGATGCTGATCAAGAATATATATCTTATGGGGTCGTCGAAGCCTTCTGCCTGCCTCAAATAGGATCGGAGTATAAAAATAAGTTCTTATAGCAAAGTCGGGGTGCGTGGAAAAAATATTGAAAATATAGTATATAGTGGGGTAACCCCCAGGTGTGGGTTCGAGTCCGACGCATGTCGTCGTGATCCTTCTAGAAAAACTATGTTGTGGCGTAGGATTTGATGGTGACCCACGTATAAAAGTTCTTCAGTGAAGGAAGCAGAAATAAAGACAGATAGTGCTACAGGCTGTGACCCAATAGGGTTTTTAAAGCCATATAATATTAATAATAATGTCTATAATATTTTCTGAAAGTTTGAAGACAATCGGAATAATATTCTAGGAGATAGAACCTTTCCGAGAGTGGCTCTTCAGGAACATATTTCTTTAAACAAAAACAATTTCAGTATAGGCTTTATACAAGAACTTTTTAGACTGCCCTCGTCTTGTTTGAGAAGCTTTTAACAACTGAACTTTAAAGCTTATCAAATGTCGTTGCAACACTTCAAAAGCTTTTGAACACTGCAAAAGCTCTGTTGTCAGTGTTGTAAAAGCTGGAAATCTTAACGTATGATCAAAGTATTTGAAAAGCTTCTAAAAGTTGCACAAAATAGGAAAGAAAATCATATAAATAAAATATATGATAAATTTATTAAAAGTTATAAATAAAAATTTTTTAAGAAATTTTAAGAAAAATTTGTAAAAAAAATGATTGCTTGCCGAAACCCGGGATTGAACCGGGGACCTTTAGATCTTCAGTCTAACGCTCTCCCAACTGAGCTATTTCGGCTATACGATCAAGCCGCGGCCAGAAAGCTAATTCAAGCTGATCCCAAGCTGATCCAAGCTGGTTTCATCCAAGTATATATCTTCTGTCTGAGGTATACAATGAACGGAATACAAGTGGCGTGTGGGGATCTTAACGTGTAGGAAATGTTTTCGGATTTTTAGTCATTTATTAGCAGCTTTTTTGGGCGAAGGCGAAGGTTCTGCCGTGGGTTAAATGCCCCCCAGAGATAATCCTGTTGCTAATTAACCAATAAAAATTATCAGGTGGTTTCCACTTGGGCAAAAGATTGTTACACTTTATGAATATATATAATATATATCTGAAATATAATTGGTGAATCGGCCGACGTTTGGCAAAATCCAAAAAAAACCGGTTGATGGTTCGCAGTTGCGAAAGAAGTTGCCCTTCCTCAGGGGCAATGGGGAATGGTGTAGAGAGGGGGCTTTAAAGGGGGAAGAAACCCAATATTAACTGATATTTTTAGTGTTACGATTTATGGATAATACCAGTATCTGTTTTGTGGTTAAAATACTCAAATACCCGTGCATATATATAGCTATATATATTCATGATTCATGCCTCAAATTGCAGGTGTTTAAAAGCGTTTTCCAGCCCCTGCACAACCCCGCCTACCCCTGGTACCCCAAAGTTGCCCCAAGCCCCACTCTCTCTCGACCAAACTCAAATGCGTTAATAATTGGACTTGGTTTTATTTCAATTTTTTATACAACTTGAAAAATTTCAACATTTTGGAACGGCACTGTACTAGGGGGAGGTCAAATGTCGGGGAACTGGACAACTGGAACCCAAACTGCGCACGTGGGCCAAAAACCGAATGCAAAACCTAACATGAAAACCAGAAAGAATCGGTTCTATTCGCCCCATGGGCTATACGAAGTTCTAATGCGCTCACCCGACATTGCGCGGGCCTGAGGTATCAGGACAATCTTCCAATATTATTTTCTAGTCAGATTCTTCCGCCAAACTTCTAAGAAAAGATTTAAAGAGTTTATTAAAAACACATTTTGAAAATTTTGAATAAGAATCGAATGAAAATTTGACTTTATTTATTAAAACTTTTTGAAAATTTGCAAAATCCCTAAAACTTTTGTTTTTTGAAGGAAAAAAAAGTATGGATTACCTTCTATAGAATATTTAAAACTCTCGTCGAAGTTACAACGCCCCAATTTTAATGATATTTTCGGAGACCATCAGAATTAAGAATACCGAAGGATACAATACAAAAGCTTAAAAAACATGGTCTTGGTACTATAACAGCTATATGATATGATATAGTAGTTCGATCCTTGTGAAATTTTGTCAAGCTATAAAAAAAAAACGAATTTTGAGTTTGTGTGGATTTTTAATGCAATACGTTGAAAAACATAATAAATATGTCAAAACTGACTTTTAGCTGATATATGATAAAGTGGTCCAATCTATATGAAATTTTGGATAACAATATATACGAAAGAATCTTAAGTGTATGTTAACTTTCAATCCATCATGTTGAAAAACATAGGAAAAATGGGCAAAGCAGACTTTTGGTTCCAAAATCGTTGCCGATTTCTGCCTTCCATTTGAGTAATTAGATATAGTTGGATATAGTAGAAAGTGTCCTATTTACAAACACCGAGTTCTAAGAACTTTGGCCTTTAAAGGTCTTAGTTTCAATAGGGTGATATGGAGGATTTGGTCCGATCCTTCAAAAATTTTACTCAGTGCTTGTATATAGAATATAATTAGATCCTAGTCTTGTCCCCATTCTATAGTACGGTTCAGGCCTTCTAAACAGGCCTGTCGGAATAACCCAGTTTTTATTTGGGGTCACTAAAAGGCAATTAAGGTGCCTTTGGGGTCAATGTTTTGGGGTCATATGAACCGATTTATCTTAATGCATTGAATTTGTCACAGTTCAAAATAAGCGCAGCTTATTTCTAAAATGTCTATATATAAAATCTGTATATGATCAAGGTCGTAGACAGCGGGAACAGGGACTCTTGTCAATATATTAATTGAATCTTTTCCACTTTTCAAAAGCTTTTGGTCTAAATTAAAGAAATTCCACAAAATGTTGGATCCACTTGATGCTCTATCAAGTGTATGTACTTTTACCTATAATTTATATTATTTCATTAACATTTAGAACCAGTTTTTCAAGTAAGAAGTTCAAATTTTAGCTTAATTTGCTAGGAGTGTTTCATAACTCGCTTCTTAATTCTCAAAGATATTACGATACCAAATTTTAGCAAAATTGCTCAAGAGAAAGATGATTTCACATAGTTAGTTTAAGGTAGATATTTTGCTAACGGGGCAAAGTTAGGTCTGGTTTGCTGCTTCAAGCTTAAAAGTATTACTATATGAAATTTGAGCAAAATTCTTTAAGAGGAAGATGAGTTCACATGGTTAGTAGGATGATCAAATAGTGCAAGCCTAATGAATTTTAGTTGCATATGGTCTAAATTCAATAGAGATTATATATAGTAAATTTCAGCAAAGTAGCTTCACTGGCAGCTGAGTTCAGCTGGTTATTATAGACTTATGATAGTACCACGTGAGTTGTATTTTGATATATATAATCTTTACTCAAAGGAAAACAATTGTAGTAAATTTCAGAGGCATAGCTTTTATAGAGGCTCAGTTCAGTTAGTTATTTTGGGTTTGTTATAAGAAAATTGCAGTAAATTTTAGTTGTATGCAATTTATAACAAAAACAAAGTAGATATATCAAATTTCAGCCATTTAACTCAACGGGATGGCGAGTTCACATAGTTTGTACAATGATATGATAGTATAATGTAAAGGATTTGTTGTAGTATGACATTCGATTTTACAAGAAAAGAAGCATAGCGAGTGTCATGATCATAGCACTACTGGATCTATTGGTTTAGTCACTAGCCCAACTCTCTGATATAAGACTAGAATCGGTGTGATAATCATACCTGTCGTTAGGGTATTACAGACTTGTATAATCAAGGTTCCGGCTATGCGCCAGGTTGAGAATCGCCTTGAGAATCGCTCAAGCAAGACCCGCACAGCAAGTGAACCACCCGAAACACCCGAAACACCACCCACAGTACGTGCCACACCTATAGATTCTCGATTCTAGACCAATGTTGACGTCACAACACTCCACAACAAGAATTCAACATTTTCAACACCTGCAAAAAAAACCAACAACAACAAAAATAATAATAAAAAACTTAAATTAAAATTAAGAAGAAGAAAAAAGAAAAAAAAAACCGAAAACAACATCAAAAATAAGCTCCATTCCCAGACGAAACCAGTTTGCAGTTTCGCTGTGGAAGCTGTCGCTCTTCAGGGCTCTTCAGGCGTCTTCTGGGGTCTACATGGGGTCTTCTGGGTTCTTCTGGCTTCTTTCGGAGTTCTCTGTGAGTCACTTTACCTTTTGGTTCGTCCGCAATTTGAAACACGCACCGGACCCCAACAGAGCCCCGGCCCATACCCGATCCTGCCCATAATACCCACAACTGGTCCAAACAATTTGCAATTCTGCAACTGCAGCGTCTTCAACGACTCGAAGCCCAAACCAAAAAATCCCCCCATTTCCAAAGGAGAAAATAAACACAGAATTGCTGCAGCGAGCGAAGATGCCAAAACTGGATTTTTATAAGGCCAACTTCTTGTTGGGGGTATTATAACTATGTGAGGGGTTCTGTAACATCGGGACAGATTGGCTAGTTGGAAGGGGGAAGAGTGTAGCGGGGCTTAAAGAGATGTAAGCATTGCCTTTTGAAACTATCTGTTTTTTCTGAACATTTTTACATAGCTCTGCTATAGCTCGAAACCATGATCCGTTCGCCCGATAATAGATATAAACAATTTTGGATAAACTGACCATAGTTACAATATTTCATTTACAGAGCTATTGTCTTTAAATTTGCTATATAGGCTTATAAATTTCCCAAAATTTGGATACACCCCTCCATTTTCCCCGAAAGGTGGCGAAATGTGTATAACAGATACAATTTTTATGGTAGAGTCATGAAATACGTAAATATAGAAATTAATATACAAATTTCTTCATCCTAATATTATCTTTAGAAAATTATATAGGTGCCCGTAAATTCTACAGTTCCTAACATATTAATTTGAATTTAGGACTGTATATCAAAACCTAAGTCCAGGAATAAACTGTTGTTCTACAAGGTCATACTAAAGCCTATTTGGCCATATGTCATCGAGCGACAGCCTCAAAAAGTACAGAAAAAGACTATCCGTATCATCGCTGGAGCACACTAATAACGCCGAACTACGAATATGAACAAATATAGCCTCTTTTATCGGGCATTAAGAAGTTTCTATCTATCAATATATCAATATACTTATATGGTTCCGAATTATAATGGGAGTTGATATATTTAATCCTAATTCGGCGAAGAATGTTGTTATAATGTTAAAATTGTATAATTTTTTAATTGTAGAAATGATTAAAATTGGCTTATCAAAAATTCAAGAAAATTTTGACTATCAAAACTGCATATATACATCAAAAATATATCATCTACCAAAAACCCGAACACTTTTTGTGCATAGAAATATATAAATTTAGTATTATCAGTGATATGACACTTTTCAAATGAGAAGTTAATTTGTTGTATGGTCTGAGGAAATGGGAAGGAAGCCCTTAACAAAATATAGAATTATTAAAAATATGATTCTAATAGAAATCATTAAAATTTTATTATTGACAATTTGATTAGTTTGGGAATACATGGAGCTAGTCGAAAACGGGCAGAAGAGTGGCGCTAGGTTTAAAATGATCTATATACACAAGCGATCTATTTATAGTAATGCTATATTTAGGATTGTTAGCTTTAAGATACACAGAATTATCAAAAATATGATTGTTTCAGAAAAAATTTCAACTTTTTTCAAGTTTTAGACTAGTTTAATAATTTCAGGAGGTAGTCAAAGAACAGCAAAGTGACACTAAGATTTATATATAAAAGATCTATATATAGTATTGTTAGCTTATCAAAATTTATATACCATATCAAAAATAGAAATAAAAATTGAAAAAAAATATTGATTTGCTTGCCGAAACCCGGGATTGAACCGGGGACCTTTAGATCTTCAGTCTAACGCTCTCCCAACTGAGCTATTTCGGCTCGATGATGGTTCGTCAAGATCGCATTTCAAAGACCTGGAAGTGTATCAAAACTTCTGCTATGAATGGCTGATAAAAAATTTTGTTTTGCTTGTTATTTTTAACGACTTCTGCGAAAGTCGAGCAGCGTCTAAGGATGGCTGGATTTGAACTCGGGGACCTTATAGAGATTGTTTTGATGATGATGATGATGATGATGTTGATGCTGATGACGAGCATGATGACGCTGTGACTGAGGATGAGACATGCCCGTTGCAAGTTGTTGATCCACCTAATCAGTTTTGGGGGAACTACGACGACGATGAGCAGGTGACGACAGAAGCTGCGTGGTTTTTACACAAGCTTCAAGATCTGAACTGGTTTCTCGCCCGAAACCCCGCGTTCTCTCTCTCCGCCTCAGCCGACTTTGGCCCCCCGCAAATTATTGTTGTGTTTCGGACTATGAATTTCATATTCCGACAAATTTGCAATTTGTTTACAAAAATGCAAAACAAAAATCTTATAAAAAAGTCCGGAAAAAAAGAAGAAGCATCAGCTGTTGGAATATTTTAGTCTTAAAGAGTAAAAAAAATCACATTTCAGTCAAAATTAATGCAATACATTGTTATGATTTGATTTTTTACTCTGTTTTTATTGTGTATTTTGCTTAACTTTCCGCTTATACCCTTAATTTGGGTTATAACCACAAGTGTGCCCATTGAACTCGGCGATTTGTGGACGGATTTGATTGAAATTTGATATATTAACTTCTTTTGGTCAGATCAAGCGTTTGACTAAGAAATCGCAACAGATCGTTGCACTATATCGGATATGGTCTAGTTCTAAGCCCTATGATATAAGTAATTTTTCATATAAGCTTCAATTACACAAGCATTATTATATACTTATAGATTGATTTTTCACCTTTCATCTTATACTTCAAACGTTCCTAACTTAGTCAAAACTCCACCGATTTTGACGTGTTATATCATTTTTTTCCATGATTTTTGTTTTCAATTCGTTTTATATTAAAATTTTATTCATTCCGTGAAATATTTTTTTTTTCGAAATTTTTCGGATTTTGAGGTAAGGGTCCCTCCTGTGTTTTGAAAAAATTTTAAAAACTAAAAACTCAAAGTTTTAACTTTTTTGCCATTTCTGTGATCAAAATTGGCATAAAAAACTACTTTAAAACTTCGCCAGATGATTTTCATTTTTCACCAAAAAATCGACCTGAAATCGAGTAAAATTTTGACATGTAAAGCGAACAATTACCCAATAGGGCACATTTCAATCTATCATAACTTGGTCAAAACTCCACCGATTTTGACATGTTATACCATTACCATTTTCTCGAAATTTTTTGTACTAAGCTAAATTATGCAAGTTATGCAAGGTTGCATTTAGTGACTTTGAACTTAAGCTTCTTCCTTTAACACGTGTTGGAGAATCGTTGGGAAGTTCTTTAGAACTCCAGCTCCTAGAAGGGGATTTGAAGCTGATGGCTGTGAGCTTTAGGGGTGTTGGACAAGGGCAACTTTTAGAGAAGTTACATTAAATTTCGAAGCTTGTGCGTTATTCATTTGAGCGTGTTAGAGCGAGGTTGTGTCAAAATGAACTTTAGATTTCATGGAAAGATATATTAAACATTATAGTATAGGTTATAGCGGACTTTAGCTTATTGAGGCTGTAAAGACGGTGAGCTACGGGCGTGTTAGTACAAGTCAACAAGTGTTTAGTGAGGTTATGGCAGAAGTGTCCTTCTTCTTAAAGGGACTGTGAGGATTGACTAAGAAAAGTAATTTCTTTAAGAGGTTAGGATCAAAAAGGGCTCTTCCTTAAAAAGTAGAAGATTTTGAAGATTGACTAAGCAGGTATACAGCAGCTTAAGATCTCAGGAACTTTTTCTGGACTTTCAAACTGTAGATATACCAAGTTTTCCAAAGTTTCTAAAGGTTTTTTTTTCAGGGCATTTGGTATTCTTTGTAGCTCTGTTAGGCTATTAAACAGTTCTTAATTGCCTTTGTTTGTCGGGGTGCTCTCATAAGATCTTGTTATATATATGTATATATAGATTATTGATCCTGAGACAAGCAAAGATCACTTGCAGCTGCACTTTTTGGGCGTTGACAGATTTTGCTTTCTTTAAACTTTTGAAACCTTTTTTATGATCTTTCGGTGATTTTTATTTTTACATTTAATTTATTATTATTTCAATGAGTATTTTACTGAATTTGTTTGGAGAAACCAGAAGAATTCTTTCAGCTGATGACAAATTTCCCCAGGAGGCGCGTCGAAAAATCCTTTGTTTTCCCAGAAAAATCCCATACTGATTTGGCCATTTTATTGCTGCAAAAGAGCGCCATGTCTGGAGAGAGAGAGCAGAGAGAGAGTCAAATATGAAGAGAGAGCACTCGAGTGCCGATCGCTTTTGAGCTGCGCTTCGTGCGCTCTCTTCGTCGTGCGCTTTGTGTCTTGTTGTTCTTTTGCGCGCATGCAAAACTTTGACGTCGCCGTCAACGTCGCTGCCGCTGTCGACGGCGACGTCAGCGGCGACGCCTGGGTTTGGGCGCAGTTTGCTTTCCTTTAAAAACGTTTGCCGAACGAAGCCGCGTTTTAGTTCTGTTTGCCAATCGGTTGTGTGCGCACGAAAGGCGGCTCAAAGCAACACCCGAAGACAGTGCGGCGCGTGCTGTCTCTGTTCCTCCCGCACACTCCTTGCGCACCTCGATTTCCGTTACAAGCGGTTAAGTGTTCTTCTTCTTCTTGACATTTCTTAGTTGTTCTTCAGTTCTTTTGTTTTTTTCTGGTGTTTTATCTTTTATCTGCCGCGATTTTTGACATTGAAAACTGTGCGGGAAAATCGTTTTGTTTAAATTCAAAAAACAGCAACGTTTAATAACGGTTAGGCGCAGCTTGCGGTTAACCGTTAACAAGTGCAGCGCAGCGCGAAAGGAAGAAGAAGCCGCAGGATACAATTTTTGCAGTGTTTGAAAACGTTCGAAAAAGTGTAAGATTTTTTTGTTTTTATCATAAAACTAAAGCGAATCGGTTCAATTCCAAAAATTTTAATTATTAAAATTAATTAAGAAAAAGTCTTAGATCTTAAAAGCTTTTTAAAGTAAATCGGTTAAATTCCCAAATTTTATTTTAAACTAAATGAATGTTCTGTAATATTTTTGAAAAGCATTCCCAAAAAAGAAGCAAAAAAGCAAAATCTAAATTTTGGAGTGTTTCAAAATGTATTTTCATCTCAAAACATATAGTAATCATATTAAAATCAATCGGACAAATCAGTTCAAATCAAAAATTTTAATTAGTAAAAATGAATATCTGTAATATTTTTGAAAACTAACTAAACAACCTAGATAAACTAGGTTGTGGCGTAGGATTTCAGTGAAGGAAGCAGAAATAGAGGAAAATAGGGCTTCATGTTTTGACCCGAAAGGGTTGTTATGGCCATATAATAATATATGAAGCTAATTATACCACATAACTACAAAAAATCAAATTTTAAACCAATTTTGGAAATTTTATAACGATCGAACATCAATTTTTGTATATTCAGGAATATATTTTAGACCTCTTTCGACGCTCTTACTTGTTTTGCTTACCTTGGAAGCAATTTCTCGACTAGTGAAGGTGTTTTTATGTGTTTCTTAAAATACAGTTCCTGAAACTCCTGAAACTCTATTAAATATAATTTTATATACCATACTACGATTAATAGTTTTGACATTATTTCAAAACAGATAAACTTACTAAGCCCCGCATTTTAAATGAATATCTATATAGATTGACAGAAAAAGTTTTTAAAAACTTTGGATTCTTAAAAATAATTATGTTAAGAGGAACTCTTTAATATTTTGAAAAAAATCCTTAGTTTAAGATAGCTAAATGATATAGAGTTCGTTTAGATCGAATCTAAAATTTGCACTCAGTATGAACATTTCTAATAGATACATATAGCTCTTGTACCACGGTGCATGTAGCACAAATATATCAGTAATATAATACCTCCATAAGAAAAAAAAAATTGACCCAAATCTCTAGTTTTAGCTTGAAGATGCTCTCAGTCCATTAGCTAAGCTCAGCTTCGATTGTTTGACTAAGCGAAAAACAAAACCCTGAAAGTTGTCTAAGCCAGACGAAAGATCAACAATAGATTCCTAGCTGTACGGGATTTTCAGATATTCCATTTCGAAGTCAAGTGCAAAAGTGGATGTACACGTATTGCTCAACCAATTGGAAAATATTAAATTAAATCAAATGTAAAATGTAAATGCTTCGAGTCGAAATATCTAGCTATATATTTACCTACTACTATATATAATAGATATGTACAATGTATGGTTCTGCCTTTATAGATAACCAGTCAATCGGAAAAGCACTCAATGAACTTGTATCTTACTTAACTTCATTTGTTTTATGCGCTGTATAATTATTATAATTTTTTTTTCTTGTTCTTGTTTAAACAAATTATAGAACCAGTGAAACTATTGCAAATCGATAAAAACATATGTGGGAAGTGCTTGGAGTTAGTAGTTTTTAAGGTTTTGCCAACAACTTTGGTGTTTATAAGGGAATCGATATGAAACTTTTGGTTTAGTTTAATGGAGGTGTTTTTGATATGTATACCGAATTTCAGAATCCCAAGGGTAGTAGTAAAGCTCTAAGGTTAGCTATTTACAAACATAGTGCTTTGAGGCAACTTGAAGTGCTTTATAAGAGCTCAAATCTTAATTTGTAGTAACCAGATGGAATATATAGTTAGGAAAAGCTTCAAAGCTTTTTTGCAGAAATGAAGAAAGAAGGTTTAGATGTAGACCTGAAACTTGGTACACTATATGACTGTTCTATATGTAAAAGTCTGAATAAACGTTGGACCGATTGCAGTGTAGTAAATATGTTATCAAATATGATTTCAAAGCCCGCCTCGAGTTGGTCAAAAATAAACCTAAAACCATCATAAAAAGTGTGCTAAAAATGAAAGTCAATCCGAGCTCCATGGGCATTACGAGAGGCTAGCTTCGAGCAGCCTCCACGTGACCAACTGTCGTCGGGTCTTGACAAATAGTTACACAAATTTCGACTAATATGACACAATGGGTCTTATCAACAGCGGAAACAAAACAAGCCCCTCGCTCCCTCACTCCCTCCGCTCGTACCTGACCGAAAAAGACATCGACGTTTTGGGTTTCATTAATGAATCTGAATCTGAGTCTGGGTCTCGGTCTGGGTCTGAAAACAGAAGCGACTGTTAAACGTTTTGTCGATAAAAACGTGTTTCAATAAATTTGTTTCAATTTTAATTTCAATTCAATTGTATTTCACATTTATCTTGGGAACTTGCTAAAGACGCGTCAACTGCAACATGTATTAATTTCGCATTAATAATTTAATTAAATTCAATTTAATTCCGATTCCATTCGATTCGATTCGATGTTTTTATTATTTTGATTTGCAAATTTCGTGAGTGAATCCCACACGCGAAGGCAGTAAATCAATTCTGCAGGTGGGCGAAATACTCGATTTGCGATTCACTTAGAAGACGCCGATAACCTAACCTCAAAGTGCTCCAACTGCATTCGATAGTCGCTGTGGAAAGTGGAAACGATGAATTGCATAAGTCTGACTACATTCTGAAATCATGAACGCTATAAATGGACTTGACAAAGCTCATTTGTCATTGAATAATGCCGAAAGATTGATTCGATTCGATTTAGTATATAACCGAATAGAGTCTCACGTTCGCCTAAGATACCTCATATAAACTGAGTTTTCAGTATCAGTTTTTGTGGCAAATTTCAGCGCAATATTGCACTATCGATATGTTATCGATACATTGCTCAAAGCTTAATGACAGGTATAACATTGTCAGCACTTATGGCAAATTTTAGCGCTTAAATGACAGATGGTATCATATTATCGATAATATATCGATACATTCTACAACTGAATACCCCGAGTTCCCTTTTTCCCATAGAACTCATTCCAAACATAACGTTGTCAGCTAGTTTGGAAAGCTTCAAAGCCTAAGAGAGACTGGGTGTCATATTATCGATAATATATCGAATATAATATATAGGTATCATATCACATGTTAAGCAAAACGTTGCCTGTTTTAAAAAATTTTCTTAACATTTTCAGATCTCAATTTGGTACCCTAGAAAACATAGAGTAGAAGAGGCCTTTGGCTATATATCGATAATATATCGAAATTCATTCAATTGTCTCGAAAGTTCTTGGAACAAAACTATAGTGCATAATTATGTCCAAAATAATTGAAGACATGAAATCGATAGAAAAAAGTTTGATAACGTTCGCCTCGATATCGATATATCGATAATTCATTGAAAAGTCAAAAGTAACATTTTCCAAAGCCAATATTTGAGCTCTGAAAATTGTCTTGTTTCAGAAAAATATATTAAAAAAAATATATAAAAAAAAATTTATTAATTGCACTAACTCATTCGATAACAATAATCGATAAGCCCAAGCTATCGTACCAACAGTTAAAGCAAAACCAAGCACAATCGATATGCTTATAGATAAACTAAAGCCAAATAGTTTGATAGCTAAGCAATAGATAGGCAATATTTTCCACAACCGATAAGTCAATAGATCAACTTAAGCTAAATTGATTTTTAACTAGGCAAATTTATGTTTAATTTCCCACAAATCTCTAAATGTTAACTTCTTAAAAACCTGCAATATTAAATCAAACTAAACTCCAAGCATAATTAGTTTATACATTCGATAACAATTATCGATATCACATACATATTTATAGATAATTGCCCACTACCGCGTTGAAAGTCTCGCATATTATCCATGCCATAATTATGATCTATTAGTCAAAATATGCGAAAAATCTAGCTGTCAGCCGTTAATCGATTAATCCAGCCTAATGAGCCAGGCAAGCACACACTTCAGATCGAGATTGTGTATATTGGATTAGAACTTGGAATGGCATCGGGTCAATTAGGTATATCTTGGCATAACGAGTGACATTCAATTTCCGATAATTGCAATACCTTTTACTTTCCCAGCGGCATGATAAGTCAGTATCTATAATATCGGCTCATTAGCGCCCCCCGCCACAGCACCACTGCACCCTATCTCGTCATTTGACTCATTTCAGAGTGGGTTCTGTGCAGGTGTCATAATTGTGGCCAAATTGTCTTGACTCGCGACTTGATTTGTTTTCGCTCTAATTATGAGATCCGAGCGCTACGTAATTAAAATTTATCGTCTATCGTTTCCGACCAGACGGACGACGACGACGACAATCGTGGCATTTGTTAGTTGTATTTTTTTTAGCGATTTTTTTAGCTTTTTTGTATAATTTATTGACCTGGTGCTATGATCGGGGGGCCGCAACTGGTCACAGCCGTGCACCGTGCTTCGATTTGCACTCTAAACTCGGGGCAATTATATGCGAATTAAGTATAATTAATCGACTTTTAGTCACAATTTACTGGTTTGCATACCGCCCCGAGGAGGAAGTCGGAGTAGGAGGCACCAGTCTGTGGTCCAAGGGGCTAAATGTTCCAAGGGGAAGCCACGCTTAAATGGAGCTAAGAGTCTGCTAAAAGAGTTCAATGTTCTAAAGGAGTGCTAAAAATGGGGTCTGAGATCGCTGATTGTGGGTAGACGTCTGAAAGACTTGAAAGTGCTAACATGGTGCTAAAAATAGGTACTTAGGAGATTCAGACTTTGACGTAAACTTAGAAAACCGCGCTTAAATCTGAATATTTTGGGAGGAAACTGTTGAAAGTGTTAATAAAGGGCTTTTTAAAATCTTCTGATTTTGGATAGACGACTGGAAGACTTGAATGTTCTAAAGGGGTGCTAAAAAAATTGGTCCTAAGAAGATTTAGACTTTGACATATGCTTGGAAAAGATAATTCCAAAAGTCTTTTGAGGGACACCTAAAAGGTTAAATGTTCTAAAGGAATGCTGAAAATAGGGTCTAAGAGTCTGTTGATTGTAGATAGACGGCTGAAAGACTTGAAAGTGCTAAAAGGGTACTTAGAAGACTCAGATTTTCACATAAACTCAAAAAACCGCGCTTAAATCTGAATATTTTGTGGGGGAACTGGGTTTGAATGGGTTAAAATTGGTCTTAATCTTCTGAATTTGGACTGAAAGACTTAAATTTTCTAAAGGAGTACAAAAAATGGGTACTCCGATTATTTAGTCTGATTAATTCCCTTGAAACTGGGCTCGGATATTAAAGTTGTTTGATAAAGCCACTGAAGAAGATCAAAAATTAAGGCAAAAGCTAGCTAAAGGTATTAAATCTTTCTTTAAGAAACTTCTGAATTGAGGGCTGAATGTTCTAAAGGGAAACCATTCTGGACATATTTTTTGGAATTAAATTTTATTACAGAATTCTGGTAAATAATTTTTCTATTATATAATTTATTTTCATAAGACTTTTATGTTTGAGTTCACGTAATTTGAGTAAACTTTGGTTTGTCTGGAAAACAATTTTCTACGATAACTTTTCATTTTCTGAGGTTGTTAGTTTTCTGTAAATGATAAGAACTATTGTATCATATTTGTTGAAAGTTGTGTAACTCTATTTGTCAAGACGAAGGTAAGTCTTCATTATCGTTATACTCATAGAGCTCGTAAATTTGTGGACTACTTCCCAATAGGTTCCAATAGCTTCAGTCGACAAGGAAAGCAGCTAAAAGGCCGATTAGTTAACTTAAGATCAGTTTGTCGGTTTGAGTAGAATTTTCGTACTGATCTTATTGGTTCAAAATATATTCTTAAGTGCTAGGGGATAGGTTAGGGGGCACATATTATCATGGGAAATGCAAACATTTCTATGTTTGTGTCTAGTCGTAGTGATGGGGAAGTCGCTACATCTACTGATTACGGGTCGCAGGTAGAGCAGGCAGAGCTACTTCCCCTATTCATGTGTCCATGAACATATTCCGGCGGCCTTCCAGAGAGATGATATCCTGTCATATCCTGATAGCGGGTTGCACGTAGAGCCGCTAATTTGCATGCGTTCGTTGCTTATCTGATTCTCTGCTTATCAGCTCCATCCTATAAACAGGCCAGATTTCGTCTATGTTGATCTTGCTGGCGGCCCTCCAGAGCGATTGTGATGTTCCCTGAAGGGAGAAGGGACTGTATAGTTCTTCTTCTCCCGGGTGTTTACTAGGAGGCTTATTTCCCCTGTTCATGTGTTCATGAACATCAACTAAAGCTGGCAATATTCAATTTGTATAGGACTTTTACTGCTCTGTTGGGTTTTTCAACCCTATCGGGTCACAGCCTGAAACATTATTTGTCTTTATTTCTGTTTCCTTCACTGAAAATTTTTAGTGGACTTCAAATTCTACATCACAACCTAGTTTGCCAGGAGAGTCATGCCTATCGACATGAGTGGGGCTCGAACCCAAGACTACTTGGTTGGCGAGACAGTCCGATATGCCGAGGCCATCATTATATCAGGGTACTGAAAATTATGGTTATATGAAGACTCTGCAAAACATCTGAAAAATTGTCATGAGAGATGTAAAATACTTGCCGATGTCTTTCTTTGCAGCTTTAATGCTTATTTATAAGGGTCAAATTTGAATCTGAAATTTCATGTATGCATATATAATATATCTACTTAACTATCCAGAAAATTTCATGACGATTGTATCATAAACGTAGAAGTTATTTAGGAGAAACGCCTATGGGTTGAGTGTTATACAATCAAGTGTTTTCTAATACTTGAGTTTGATAGAACACTTACTCCTATGTAGATCATATCGGGGCACTGAAAACTGTGCTTAGAGCAGTTGAATGATCTGCAAAACAGCTGAATAATGATATTAGAACTGAAGAATGTTTCTATACAACAATCTTTGCAGCTTTACTGTGTTTCTTGGGTGTCTCAGTTGGGTCTAAAATTTCATGCGTCTGTCAAAAATATGTCAAATTAACTATCCTAAAAATTTCAAGATGATTGTATCATAAACGTAGACGTTATGTGAGGAGAAACATTGGGCTTAACACTGTGTTATACTTCTTGTGGTTTTCTTTAGTCTTGCAACATTTTACAGGGTATATATTTATGGCCATTTAATATTAACTATAAGCGTTTTTCTAGTTTTTATTTTTCCATCTTTTTTTGGTATTTTATTATTGTTGTCCGCCTTGATTTGCATTTGTAGAACAGACGCCGCAGACGACGTAATTACCCAATAATTCGGGTTAACCAGATACAGACGCAGATAGTGCTTTATATGGATGCAAATACATATATGTAGATACAGCCATCGATTCATAGCCGATTATAATATGCAATTTGTATTTATTAAAATAATGCGATGACTGGCAAAATCTGTGTGTTGCCAGCTCAGAGAATCTCAGAGAATCTGCGGAACTTTCCCCCTACTTCTCTGGCCGCCTCTAGTCATCTGGTATCTTCTTGAGATCATCTGGTTTTTCACTTGGCTATAAATTTATGCAAATGGCAAAGCGTTTAAACAATTAAACGCCCTACAGCTGGCATCTGGTATCGGGTCTCTGGCATCTAGCATCTGGCACCTAGAATCTGGACTGGTCTGGCAATAACTAATAATATTTACCCAAAACTTGTCCCGGCATTAGGGTCTCGAGTTCGAGTCGTGAGCACGTTTGCTCCAGGTGCATTTCCATTTCTCGTTTTATTAAAAATAACCTCGGATCATCGTGCATTTCATTAAGCCAAATGGCAAAACAATTGGCCCAAGAGCTGAGGTAATAATCTCGAAAACCTAATTGGACGTCGGGAAGCCTTTGATGGATGGAGCTTTACTTTAAAACTGAAAGCTAAACACGATGACAGTGCAGGTTTTAAGGGAATGCAGGTGTTTGTTGATAAAGACTAAAGACTTAGCAACAATCGGTAGGAATTTCTTGAAGATATTGCATAATATACTTGTTGTCAAGTAAGTTTCGGGAATTATAGTCGGGAGTCCGAGCCTGGCACCAAGTGATTACCATCCTGAGGGAATTCAAGGAGACCTGTGAAAACCGATTGTACCAGTTTCTTTTGCCGGTAGAGACAAGAGTTTCTATGAGATTATCTCCCGTAAGGAGACTATCTTCAAAAGGACCAAAAATTATAGAATGAAAAGATGTATATGATGATATCTGCTGGTCTATAGCATCCACCTCTAAAGCAAATCACCTGAAACCCTAATCTACCTTCTGGACAACAGCTTAAGAGGAGAAGAAGGAGAAGGCTTAGACGTACCGCCTCAATGGATCTCCGAACTTCGGAACCCAACTTGTGAAACTTGAAATCTTTTAAATGCCAATCTCCCTATAAATAATTTAATCATTCTCCAAAAACGATTCTTGTTGAGAAAACTTTCCGAAATATCGTTTAAGGTCTTTTATATATACCAAATTCTAATGCTCTACGAACTTACCTTAATATTTTTTGACAACTTCCCTGAATTCTAACAAAGGCTCAATTATGATTATGGGAAGAAAAATCACTTTTGGACAACTTTCAATAATTATAGCAGGTGGGCTTTAACAATTCCCGGAACTTTTTTGACAGTCGAAAACAAGTTCAATGAAAGAACTCAGCGTTATATGGAGTATTTTGGGTATTTTTTTGTGGAGCAAAAAATGACTCAAGTGTTATGAAGTCTGACTAAACGTTTTGATGCTGGGTACTTTTAGGGGTTCTACCCGTTCTACCGTTCTCCGTATATGACACAACACACTCGGTTGTGACCAGATGTGATTTTCCGGTTTGCATACCTCTCGCCAGACACCTGGTACACAACGACTCTGTCTCTGTGTCTCTGTAACTGACCCAAGTCAATGGGTTGAGTTCATTTCGCGGCGTCGCGTAATACTGGTAACGCCCCAGAACTGAAGGCTTGTTGAAGGTGGTTTAACATGAGAACACTGCGAACAGATTGCTTGACAGATTAAGTTATAAGTCTGACTGATTGATTGGTCTTTGGCGATTTGGCCAAGGTGAGCCGAAGCACGCGATGGTCGACAGTCGAGGGGGGAACGTTCTTGAGAGTTTCGGATGCCTGAAACACCCACGCGTTAAGTAGCTGCTAATTGTTCGGTTGAGAGACAACACCTGGCCGAGGCTTTTAATCAACATTTATGCTAATAAGAGCCATTATCAGTCAGGTAGAAAATCGTCGTAGCGCTAAAGCGCCACCTGTTGCACAGTATGTGCAATTGTTATAATGCATTTGCATGCAACGTTGTTGTCCGGTTGGTGTCGCATTGCCGCAGCAAACAATGTCAGTTCCCTTTTATCAAAAACCCCCAAAGGCCCCCGAAGACCTCCTAAGACCCCCTTAGACCCCCTTAGACCCCTTGGACCCCTTAGCCCCCCCTTAGACAGCTGTAAAAGCAGCCGCCGGTTAACCTTGACTGCGGTTACAATGCGACGCGACGCGACGGGCCGCTTTGAGTGGGTTGACGGTGCCCCACGACGGGCGGGGGACTGGGCTGTTTCAGGGGGCGCTAGGGGGTATCTCGTCCGTCTATTTGGACATTGGTAAACCGCATTTTTAGCCAAGTTAGTTAATATCTCATAAATCTTATTGGACAGCATGCAAAATGGGCTCACTCCCTCCCCCCATAGATCATTCGACTGCATCTGGAATCTCGGGAGCCCTCTCTCTCTCCATAATGGAATTTTTCTGTTATAAATTATTACACTTACCTGTAGTTCAGGTGTTCAACAGTTTGCAAATAGGGAAATTTTTACTTGAACTCATTAGCAGCATTTTGAGCTCTATTTGAATTATGGAAGTGCACTTATACAATCTCGAAGCTTTAAGATCAAAACAATATTTAAATGAAACCCGGTCGAAACTTGTCTAATTTCAAGCTGGTTGAAGGAAAACCCCGAGGAAATGGAATGGAATGTTGAACGTTTCGATTGAGGCATTAAAACGATAGGCAAATCCTTGAAATATCGAGGGAAAGGGAAATTAAATTTTTATTCACCTGGAAAAATGGGAATATGATAATTCACTTACTTCTGATTTCCTTATGAAATATTTAGTGAGGGCAAGAAGTTAGTTGTCCCCTCATAAATTCCCTTGAATTTGTAAGATATTTCATTTTCCACGGAACAAAGGCTTTCCACTTCCTGGATAGATCCTAGACAATGACATTACATTTTCTCTGTAAAATTTACAAATTTTTGTTTATTTATTAACATTTTATGAAATATGTATAAAACCCGGGTCAATAGATTCTTACTTTTTTCTATTCTTGACAAACTGGGGAATACCCTGGAACGTAACGAATCAATTGAAGATTCCAAGTCCGTGTATAGATATTATAATCTCTAGTTTTCGAAATGAAAATAACATTGAAAACATAACTCGAAAATCAAGTGTTTACAACGAAAGGAACAGAAGATTCAGAATTAAATAGACGAACATATAGAAAGATAGATATGATTCGATTGGTTTTAGCCAAGCCTCCAAAGTAATAGAAAATAGCGCCTAGCAATATTCTTAGATCGACGTGCAAATACCCTATACTAAAAGGCTCTGGACACCAAGGATTTGATGCTGAAGGAGAACTAAAGTGTTCTCTGATCGAGGACCAAATACGCTAGATACAAAGGGTCTAATGACAAAGAAGAACTGAAGTGAGGTGTAGACCCTTTTGTTCTGGACACAAATAAAAGCTTAGGCATTCTCTGATCGACAAGTTTATACCCTGTACAAAAAGGCACTGAAGGAGTGCTGAAATATGATCTGATGGGCGAGCAAACACCCTGGACACAAGGGGAGCTGAAGAGATTTAGATCAGCTGCCGATGGCGACAAGAAGGAGTCTGAGGATGATGACATGGGCTTCTCTCTCTTCGAATAAAGAATAGTTACAATTACCCCCAAGACAAAAATGGTTTGATTAAAGCTGAAGTGATTCTTCGACGAGTAAATACCCAGCATAAAAAGGGTCTGATGCTAAAGGAAAACTGAAGTGAGGTGTCAAACCTTTTATCCTGGGCACAAAGGGTCCGATGCTGAAGGAGAGCGAATCTTGGAGCTTTTTCTCCAGGGTATCTACTCGTCGTTCAGCCCACATTCGCAAGCGCCACTTAATTGCTTCTTCATTAGCTTTTCAATTTGAGGACAAGCAAAAAAATAAACATGAAATAGATAAATTTACACAATGTCCATAAAAATTGATTGTCGTGCTTATTTTGCCTCCGCATTTCTGAAATGGTGACAAATGCTCTCTTGGGGCGGGGTCTTGAAACGGAACGTAATAATTGCACAGCCGACGACAATTTGAGGCAATTATGAAACGACAACATACCCTGCACTTGGCCACACGCAATGCCACACACTCATGGAGCTCCGTCTCTCTCCGCACCAGCTCCAAGCCCCAGCTCCAACTGGACTTGAGCTCGTTATCGTAATCGCAAAATTCGTTCGTGACAAGATTGGACCAAGTACACAAACTGGAGACTATAGACTGGTGACGAGAGGCAAGAGACTGGAGACTCTGTACACTCTACAGACTGTAGAGAGACACTGGGGACAACGAGTACCGTCCACAGTCCAGTTTAGACCAGGCCCCGGAGCAGGCCAGTTCTGTGGGGTTCTGTCCAGTGTCAGGCTTGGCTGATCACCGATTGAAACGTGACTGCAGCAGCGCCTACGCCTCGCTCAGGGGTAACCCAACCGCGTCTAACCTAGGCTCTATGTTGTGCCATTCAAATTTCATTGGCTTCCAACTCGGAGTTGGAGTTGCAATTTGCTCACATTATGCCCGAGTGTCAGACATATCATTGTCATTTAACGGGGCGGGGCGGGACGGTGCGATTACTTGTTATATTCAATTTTTCATAGAGCTAAAACAACAAGCGAAAGCTATGTTTTAGTCATTATCTTCAAGACTTTTTGGGAAAAACTTAACGAAAACAAGAAACAATGACCTAAAATATTTGAAATATTGATTTATAAATGGAAAGCGGAAAAAATGAGAGATAATCCTGAGGAGGAACTTGGTACTACCGACTCGAGGAAGCTAAGGATATTCCTACATCCAACAACCTTTTCAGACCAAGCTTCAGACAGATCTCTTAGTCTAATGTAGCTCAGGATAGTCCCACCTCCTACAACCTTTTGAGATAAAGCTTATCTCTTACTCTATTGTAGCGTAGGATAGTCCCACTTCAGACAGATCTCTTACTCTATTGTAGCTAAGGGTAGTCCTACATCCAACACCCTTTTCAGACAAAGCTTCAGACAGATCTCTTAGTCTATTGTCGCTGAGGATAGTCCTACCTCCAACAACCTTTTGAGACTAAGCTTCAGACAGATCTCTTATTCTATTGTAGCTAAGAGGAGTCCTACCTCCTACAACATTTTGATATAAAGCTTTAGACAGATCACTGAGTCTATTGAAACTAAGAATAGTCCGGCCTCTAAGAACATCTAAAGGAAATCGCTTAAGCTTTACTTTTCAGACATAATGCCAAATTGTTATAAAGATATTCACTTAGTATAAAATACCATGGCTAAATCAGTCGGTTTGGTACTATCTTGGCATACCAGAAATGGTACGTTATGGTAACATTATGTTTCGTTTGAAAGGGCACACAGTAGGACTATGCTTGGAAAACTATATCGGGCATATATAAGTATAACTTCTACTATTGTGACAGGATATGTATAGAAGGGAAAGGGAATGAGGGAAATTAATGAGTTCCCTCAGTCCGAAGGACTCTCAAACCGCTCAATGCGAACTGCAACTTCCCGGAGACTGTAAGAGCTAGAAATAGCATATAGGAGGAACCAATATGAGACTATAAGAACTATAGATAAGGATCAAAGATTCTTTTGAGATCCCCACTTGTAACACTTTTATTTAAAATAGATCACATAAAAATTAATATGCCACAGAAGGTACCCATTTGCCGGGTCTTAACTACCATAAGTGCCCACCGAAATTGGGTAGATCAGGTAGTGTTATCAGAGTCTGCCTCAAGCCATAAGTTCGGGCATTCAAAGAGGCCAGATTAACGCACAAAGCGCATAAAAAAGCCATCAAAAAGTGTGCGAAAACCCGCTAAATAAAAACGGCCAACTGGTTATTGGGCTGGTTGCATAAGAGACGCGTGCGAGATTTCGATTTCTATGCGTATTTCTAGTTCAATGTCAAGGTATAAAATCGGAACCGGATTGCAGCCGAGAGACACACAGAAAGTGCGTGACGCGAGATGAGATGAGGTTGGATGTGGGTTGTGGGTTGTATAAGGTGTGAGGTGACTTGGCCTGATCCGATTTTGGCTTTGACTTTGAATCACGCCACGAGCGAGTCACGAGCGCGTCACGAGCGAGTCACGAGCGCGTCACGAGCACGACTTTCTTTGTCAAGGCCGGAACGATATGGTGTTTTCGCTTTTCCAAAGTGCATTCAGGCGTTTCACATTCGTTTCGCAAATGTTATTCGAATCGAAATCACAATGAATATTGGAATTGTGTCGATTTGCATTTAATTATCGCCCACGGAAAACAGTATTATAATTATTAATGCAATTTTCTAGGTGTTTTTTTTTAATTTCAATACCCTAAGTGGGTCCAAATCAGGGGGGCTAAGGAAACTTGGTACAATGTTTATATAAATATCTTATATCAAAGCCTTTGAGGAGGATTTCCGAAATGTTCTGGAGCCAGAAAACCGTGTTTAATGTGGACTATACCTGTGTACCCCAACGAAACCCCTTATTATGGTCGTTTCAAGCCTTTCCCAAGTTAAACCATTTCAACTATGTTCTGATCTATTTCTCAATATTATATGAAAACCTTTGAATAGGATAATGTTTCAGACTTTAAGGATAGCATACGAATGTTTTGGAGCCAGAAATTGACTTAGTAGCGGTACCCTTAGTACCCTATTCGATGTGGACCATACCTGGTTACCACAACAAACCCCTTGGTCGTTTCAAGCCATTCCCAAGATAAACCTTTCAATTCCATTTAATCTAAATATGTTCTTAATTATATACTTCTGATTTAGTAGTATCTGATCTATGAATTCAATCATTTATAACTATATGGCATACATATAAAGTTATATTAATTTATAGTATATGCATTAATTTATCTGATAATAATATCGATCGCAAAACTGGCATATAGGTTGGGGAACATAAGCTGCTGTATAGAATTTCCCAACATTTTGGAAACATCCCGCCATTTCCCTGGAAAGTGACGAAATATATATAAGAGCCATAATTATTATGCTAGAGTTATGAAATTTGATATCTGGGAGCGCATAGATACTATATATTCAGCATATGAGCCGACACACATACGCACAAAGAAACACACGAATACCGAGATATCCTGTACAATCCAGAACTAATCAAAGAAGAGAACAAAACTGCTCTTGGTTTTATGTAGTGCTTACCAGCGTTTCCAAGTCAACCTTTTTCCGGGAAAAAAGAATGGGAACTTTCAATTTTGTGTCATGATATATCGAAAATTTTATAAGTGCCCATAAATTCTACAGTTCTTAGCATAATGATTTGAATTTGAATTTATATGCTTATGACTATATCATAAAACAATCCCGAAAATTTAAGAACCATCGACCCATAAACATGGAAGTTATATAATGTAGAAGCTGCCGGAAACGAGTTAAAATGGCAAATAGTGAAAAATGGTATGACGGCTAAACTATTAATGCTAGAAACACCCAATTTGGCATGAATAATCCTATAGATAATGCGCTCATCGATCAAAAGGGGAATTATAGTTAGACAGTCCATTGCAAAGATATACCACATGATTTGCAACTTGTACTATCCTATAGAGTAGGTTTCAGCTGTTTTCCCACACAGCACTTTTAAAGCAAAACAAAACCTGTGAAATTGTATTAAAAGATCTACATGAAGATGGATCCCATGATCTAATGCTACATCAAAAACCTTTTCCGTCTACCCAAATGCCATTAGATTTTATGCAAATTCATTGTTTGAAAGCAACAAAAGCATCATCCAAGCCCCAAAAATGTCTATGTCTTAAGTCTACCATAAATAGTTCTTCATGTTGTGTACAAAACACCTTCTCTCTCTCGAAGTTAGTTCCAAAAATAAACCAAAAAAAAATTAATTATTTAACTACGTAAATCAATTATGAGAAAAAAAAATCCGACAAAATCTGAGTTTAAGCCAAGTGTAGCTTAGACCTCGACTTGCCCCCCGAACTGCCCGATGAAAACAAGCAATTCTCTTATAAAATATATGTATTATATTGTATATCGACTCCAGTCATAGCACTTATGGCCAAGGCTGGTCGAGAGCTTACAACCAATGTTTTGGCATACAAATTGCTTATCAAATATGCCAAAGACCCCATTAACACGATCAAGTTATGATCTTTATGGCCAACAAATGGTATTAAGTTGTCACAAAAAAAGGCATATCTTATGTTAAGTGAATGGAGATCGGAAGTCAGAGATTAAGATTTTTACATAAGTTGAAAAAAGTTGCGGCAAAACACACGGTTTCTGAAAATTGTGTTCTATAGGAAATATCTATAGAATTTGCGGAAAAATCATTCGACTCTTCAGAATGAGGACTTTCCAAAAGAGGTTTAAAAGTATTCATTAATTGTCAGCAAAGCATTACGAACCCAATTACCTGTCCAAGAAAAGAATCGAACCTCTATATAATATAGCTGTCATACAACTAAAAGTTGGTTTTGACAATAGAATCCAGGTTTTTGAAGTTATTGGATTAAAATTTCACACGCACTTAAAAGTCTTTATTATTTACCTTTATACCCAATTTCATAGTGATCGGAGCACTATATCATACAGCGAGCATAAATGTCTGTTTTGTCCATATATTCCAGATATTTTGGGCAATTCCATTAAGAATTTACACGCACTTTAAATTCGGTATTATCTAACGCTATACTGAATTTCATAAGGATCGAAGCACTATATCATATAGTGGACATATAACTAAATATCGGTTTTGCCCATATCTTCCAGATTTTTTTTCTTTATTATCTAATGCTGTAGTCATTTTTATAAGGATCGGTGTACTATATCATACAGCTGTTATGTAACTAAAAGTCTGTTTTGCCCATATGCTTCACATATTTTTAGTAATTGGATTGAAAGTTTACACACCGTTCAAATTCTTCATTATCTTATGATATTCACAATTTCATAAGGATCGGTGTACTATATCATCCAGTTGTCATATGACTTAAAGTCGGTTTTGTCCATATTTCCAATATGCAGCAAGTTATTGAATTACAAACTTTCAAAAACTTATGGTTCTATATTATCTTAAGCTCCGTCAAATTTCAAAAGAATCGGACTACTATATAAACCCATTCTTACAACGTTATGTCCAAGTCTCGTCAAACTATTATAGCATATAAGACAAATAGGTAAAGCCTGATGCTTATATTATGTAGTATATACTATATATAAGTATGTATTTTGAAGAAATATCTTGAGTACGAACATAACACTCCACTTGATCCCAACAACCCAGTTTTTTCGGACTTTTTAGAGATCGTATTTCACCAGCTTTGTTTTTAAGCCATTCTTAGGCAATCTTTTTGTGGTTCCAAGCTAGATATATCTTTAGAAGATTCGAATGGGTTACTACCCATCGCTATAGCTTATAGTTCGCATAGGAACAATCAGTACAAAACGAAGTTGAATTAAAATTTAACTTTTTTGTGCAAATTTCTTAGTTAAACTACTTGAAAAACATGGAAGTTACCCTCTGGCACCCTACCTGCTATCTAGATATCTCTCTTCCAGCACCTCTCGCTCTTCCCCCCTGCGGGGCTTACGCCCCTGCTTCGTTGGTTCTTACATGTGCCCAGCATCCGCATTCTTTTTGCGTCTTTTATTCTAACCCAAAGATACTTAAATCATAATTAGACGCTCGAAAAAAGCTAACCTTTTTGTATCTGTAGACGTAGATGTATTTGTATCTGTATCTTTTGGCCTAGCACTATTGTTTAGCCTTGACAGTTCAGTTCAGCAAACTAACCCGCCTCTCCTCTCTCTCTCTCTCACACCCTAATCGGCTGTCAATCAGCTAATTGTAAGTGAGATACAAGCCACAAGATACATTATGCATGCCCACAGATACATTTGTATCTTTGCCCATTTCTACATATATCCATTAGCTGCCGCCTAAATTAACTTGAAACTTGATTGATTAAAGACAGGCCAAAGAAATACACAGCCAACAATTCTACGTAGAAGCTCTTCCAATGCTTCTCAGAGGACAAAACAACGCTTCCCCCCACACACACTCGCACGTTGGGGCGTTTCTTCCAAAATAAAAAAAGATATCTGAGTAATAACCTGCCTTCGATTCTGACATTGAACTTGAATTTTGCTCATGCTTTCGGATTAATAAACTTCCGACTCATAAATCAAAAATCATAAAGCCAAACAAAAGCCAGAAGACAATTCAAATCTACAACAAGTCTCTCTATAACTCTATAGCTCTATAGCTCTATATGCCCCTTTCCCCCCTATAATAAACGCCTTGAAAATCAAGCTTATCTAGAATTTGTGTGCAATAAATACGCCTTTCACAAATATTTCCAAGAGAACAAATAAGATCTAGAGCAAATATTATCTTATCTCAAGACTTCAAACAAAACGACTTTCAAATGTTCTGAAAAGCTTTATCAGCTTTCAAGCTAACTGATTGATCCAAGCTTAGAGATTTATGTTTTTAAAATGATATTTTCTGTTCTGTGCGAAGATTTAGCAGATACAGCTTTTAGGCTTTAAGAACTGGCTTGAAGAACTTATTCTTGAAGATGCACTCAAAAAAGCTCTTATAAAACTTTGAAGATTTCATGCTCCAAAAGGCAACTAAGCTTATCTGTACATTACAATCCTTTGCAAGGCTTTCGTATATGGAATTGAAAGTTTAACCACAAAGCTCGGAAGTTTTCCTAAAAATTGAAAAAAATGTACTTATAAAGTGTTCTGAAACTTGAAGAAGCTTTGAAATGCTTTGAATTGCCCAAAATTCATAAAGTTTTTAAAGACTTGCGAAAGTTTTTTTGGTTTTTAGAAGCTTGAAAGCTTAGGGAATGGTCATATTTTCATTTTTAAAATTTGCAAAATTTTCATATTATTTAGAAGATATTTATTTAAAAGCTTGCTAAATGGCATGAATTATTTCTTGAAGTTCTGTTTCTGCTTTAGAAATATACCCAAGCACACTTCTTATAGAGATATAGTCAATTTTTTAAAAGTTTTCTTAAATTTTCAAAAGCTTCTGCATGCATTTTTAAGAAGCTTTCGTAAAAAAAATTATAAATATAATGACTCCGATTGAAAAAGCATATTATATTAGGCTTAACCCACAAATTACAGCTTTTTTGAGCTTTATATGAGAAATAATAAATTTCAGTAAGATAATATTAACCATGAAAATATAATAAAGCTTTCTATAAGTCTAGAATTATATGTTTTTCCTAAGACATAAGAACACATCGCCATAAAACTTTAAGCCATAAGTGAGAGCTTTTTAAATTTAAGATCATTGGGCTTATTTCTTTGATAAGCGATTTTCAGCTTTTAAGCTCGCAACTGGGAATATAGCAACATCTTGGCTAAATTCTGAAGTCGAATCGGAGCTTTTGCAAGCTTCTTATATGACTGGTCGATCGCTTAGTCGATACACCTTCCTGGCGCTGAGAGTATGCAATTTGGGGCTCTCGTTACGTATTCCCCGCGTTCACTTTCATTATATTATATTTCATTCAAGAATTATTGCGCTTTCGGAACGAAAGGAAATTCCAGTCACGATGCACTTTTCAGTCCCAATCTTAACGGATCAATTCAATTTCAATGCAATGTTCTCTTTGTTGTTCTTAATGTTGATTGAATCTGATTAATCGGCCGTTTTCTAGATTATTTGTCATAATGTCACAACTCTTAATTATTATTTCTCTTTCTCTTTTTTGATATGCTTCTGATATACAAATTGAGAATTGTCGCGTTATTTCCATGTTTGCTCGGTTCACTCAGAAAATTTTAATTTATTCCCCTTGTTTCGATATCAGCCGATATCAGGCGCTACCAACTACCAGCTGATACATCCGGTATTACTTTAGACAATCTTTTGACTTTGATATATGCATTCGTTGAGAAAGAGTATTGTGTCTAAAGAAAGCTTTAGGGGGTAAACTGGGGCAGAAGTTTTGAGATCCTCCAAGTATGTCTGGACCTGGTCTTAACGACCCATATTTACTGGAAGATTGCGATATCATATCAAGCTGACATAACCAAATCTACGTAGTGCCATCAACAACATCTGTGTCAACATTTCAATGCAAATTTTGTGCAATTAACGATATACATTCTCTGCTTTAGAAGCAAAAAGAACCTATTCATACTGTGGACAAAATATATCTGGAATTTGTTTACCAATCAAAGAAAAATACTCTATTTACTCTTCCTAATCAATCAATCATTTAAAGTAATCCCCGCTCGATAGAATGCACTTATTCCAACGTATCTTCAGATTCTCAGTGTGTCTTCAGGTGTTGTCTTCAGGCTTCGACTCGAAATGGTGTCCTTGAAGTGGTCTCCTGAATTGGAGAATAGCAAGAAGTGGCTCGGAGCTAAATCAAGCGAATATGCGAGTTTGTGGAATTGGATGTTTGGAGAACGAAATGAAACAGACCGTAATGCCCAAAGGTTTTGCTGATCCTTCCGATATTCCAACAAGTGCAATAAGATCGCGGGATTTCAATGGGCGATTTTAGAGTACCATTTGTTGGACTTTGTTACCGTGTTGCTCTTCCGATGATTCTGATGGTGAACCTAGCCATGCCCCACCCCCAGCGCTTTCCATACCCTCTTTGAACCCTTTATACCATTCATAAATCTACAACATTTTGAATAGTCAGCTTAAATTTTATTAAACTTATTTGCATTGCATTGTTGAATAATTTCGGAGCGATCATAATGCTTTCACGACCCTCTTTGAACACTCCATACCACTCACTAGTTCTTGTTTTCGATAGAGCTTGCTTACCAAAGGCTTCCAATATATATAGACAATATATTCTTTAAATTTTATTAAATTGAGTTTTTCAATAATTTCCGATATTGCCAAAAGATTTCTCGACCCTCTTTGAACATTTTGTATCACCCTCAAGTTCTTATTTTCCACCGAAGACCTACTCACCGAAGACCTTCAGTAACTTTTCATTAAATTTAATTGAACTGTATTCAATTATTCAACAATTTCGAATATTACAAAACGCTTTCTCGACACTCTTTGAACACCCTGTACCCCCAATAAGTTCCTCTGTTTTATAGAGCTTACGCACCAAAGGTTCTCTGAAACTTTTTAAATCTCTCGGCAGCAGAACACGCATTAATTTTAATCAAATTGCGTCTTTGAATAATTTCCGACAATACAAAACGCTTGCCCAACCCTCCTTGAACACTCTATACCACTCATAAACGTTTGATTTCTACAGAGCGTGATTTTTGAAGACCTTCTACAACTTTTCCTTAAATTTAATCGAACATTTTATTAAAAACTTGCATTGATAACATTCAAATGATTGCAAAACGATGTATTGATCCTCTTTGAATACTCTGTACCATTCAAAGTCTGCAACAATTTCAATGTTTTGGCAGCAGAAATTTCATTTAATTAGGGATAGATTCAGTGGTGATGAGATTGAAAGATGAAATAACTGCTTAGGAGTAGGATAATGTCCAAAGAGTCTATAAATGAGAACCACAAAAATACCACACAAATATACTATAACCCTCACTTTTTTCATCTATCCACAGACAGCCACATCATGATCCCGATACTGGAAAAGCTGAGCGGCTTCTATAGCGCCTACGTTCTGGGCATACTCACAATTGGCTATATTCTGGGCGAATTGGGACACTATCTGATCGGTGTGACCTCCAAACAGACAGCCATTGAGCTGGACTATGGTGACCACGCGTGCCAGCAGAACAACAGCATCTTCAATCGCCACGAGCTGGTCACACAGTGCGGCGACGTTAAGAACGAGAGCAGTTGCTATAATCTGGAACTCAATGGCACCGGCTACTGCGAATGGAACTACAATGGTCTGGGCATAGATTACCAGATCCTGGCCGGACCCACGTTTATTTTGGTCTTCACCATTGCCGGCGTCTTTATGGGTTTCGCCGCCGACAAGTACAACCGCGTCAAGATGCTGACCGTGTGCACGGTCGTCTTTGGTATTGCCATAATTCTGCAGGGCACCGTCAAGGAGTACTGGCATTTGGTCATCCTGCGCATGATCATGGCGGCCGGCGAGTCGGGCTGCAATCCCCTGGCCACTGGCATCATGTCCGACATCTTTCCGGAGAGCAAGCGTGCTCTAGTCATGGCCATCTTCAATTGGGGCATCTATGGCGGTTACGGCATTGCCTTCCCCGTCGGTCGTTACATCACCAAGCTGAACTTCTTCAACATGGGCTGGCGCGTGTGTTATCTGGGCGCCGGTGTGCTGACCGTGCTCATTGCCTTCCTCACGGGCACCACGCTCAAGGAGCCCGAGCGCAAGGCCATCGGCGAGGGGGATCGCACCAATGCCAGCGGCAAACCCATCACCCTGTGGCAGGTCATCAAGAGCCCGGCCATGATCATGCTCATGATTGCCGCCTCCATACGCCATTGCGGCGGCATGACCTTTGCCTACAACGCGGATCTCTACTATAACACCTACTTCCCGGACGTGGATCTGGGCTGGTGGCTCTTCGCCGTCACCATTGGCATTGGCAGCGTCGGCGTCGTCGTCGGCGGCATCGTTTCCGACAAGATTGTCGCCAAAATGGGCATCCGATCACGTGCCTTTGTCCTGGCCTGCAGCCAGCTGATTGCCACCCTGCCCGCCTTCGGTTCCGTCTACTTTGATCCCCTGTGGGCCATGATCACGCTGGGCCTCAGCTACTTCTTTGCCGAGATGTGGTTCGGCATTGTCTTCGCCATTGTCGTCGAAATCGTGCCACTGCGCGTCCGCTCCTCCACCATCGGCGTCTTCCTCTTCGTCATGAACAACATCGGCGGCAACCTGCCCATCCTGGTGGATCCCGTGGCCAAGATCATCGGCTACCGTGGCTCCATTATGATCTTCTATGCTGGCTTCTATGGCATCAGTGAGTATTCTTTTGTGGTCTTTCTTGATTGGATTTTCCATTAGGGTTTTTCTTGATAGGATTTTCCAGAAGATTTTGATCATCTCATTATCTTGATAGGATTTTCCAGAAGACTTAAAGTCATTCTTCATTATATTTCCCAGAAGATTTTAAACATCTCATTGAGAAGATTTTGATCTTTTCATTGATGTCTCTCTTTATTGTATTTTTTGATGAGTTTGATCATTTCATTGGGGTCTTTCCTAATAGAATATTTTAGAAGATTTTGATCATCCCATTGGGGTCTTTCTTAATAGAATATTTTAGAAGATTTTGATCATCCCATTGGGGTCTTTCTTGACGTTTTTATCCAAAAGATTTTGATTATCTCTTTGTCAACTTTTTTGGGTTGATTTTCCCGAAGATTTCGATCATCTCAATGTGGTGTTTCTTAATACTATTCTCCAGAAGACTTTGATCATCTCTTTGGAGTCTTTCTTGACACTATCCTCCGGCATGTTTTGATCATACCATTGTGGTCTTTCGTGAGTAAATTGTCCAGAAGATTTTGTTCATCTCATTGGGGTCTTTCTTCGTTATAGTTTTCAAAAGATTCTGATCATTGTGGTCTTTCATGATTAAATTTTCCAGAAAATTTTGATCATCCCCTTGTGATCTTTCTTCGTTATAGTCTCCAAAAGATTCCGATCATTGTGAGGTTTTATGATTGAATTTTCCAGAAGATTTTGACCATCCCATTGGGGTCTTTCTTCCATTTTGTTTTGCAGGAGATTTCGTATCTGAAAACCTATAGAAACTGGAAATCCACTGAAAATATGTTATGATATATAGATGTAATGTACTCTTCTGAGAAAAATCTAAAACCTCTTCCATTTCTTCCCCTCCCAAACACAGGTTCCATACTCTTCCTGATCACCTGCTTCCTGCTGGACGGCAAGACAAAGACCGAGCAGACCGCGGAGCACTCCGAGGCACAGAAAGGACATCCTGACGCGGTGCTCAACGCCCGTCCCATGCACGGACACGACAATTCGGTTTTCAGTGTCGACGAGACGCTACCCTCGAACGGTCGTCCCGCCCAGCTGCCGCAGCATCTGCAGATGACCAGCAATGGCTACGAGAAGTCTCCGCGTTACAATGGCGGCGAGAGCAGCAGACTGTAGTATTAGACCCTAGCCCTCCCTCGCGCCCCACTTAAACCCCGAAAAGTCGACAAAACTCTACAAAAAGAAAGTGCTTATTCTTCGATAAAAAAAATTTAATTTTTTTTTTGTATTATTATTATTATAAATTGATTTTATATATTATTTTTATTGTATTTTTTTTTTTTGTAAAATTTTAGACATAACTGTACAATTTAGTGTTAAGTCTAGTACAAAAAACACATATATAATCTCTTGAATCCGTGATTTTGACCTTATCTCCCGAATTCCCTCCTATTTGTATACCCCCTAAACCATATATATGATAATTGATAAAAAAAAAAATACATACTCCAATCATTTGTACTTTATGCATTAAGTAAATTCTATGTAATATAATTCATGAATAAAATACTGTTTTGTTAATAAATCCAATTAGGGAAAGTCTCGTACATGTTGGTTGCCCTTCACTTGGGATCGGATCACAAGACGATTGACACGCCACATTTGAATATGGATGAACTGCAAATGCCCCGCCGAGGCACGAAAGGTCACGAGAGATCACCCCATGGGAATTATCATAGAACAGTCTTTAATTGAGCTCTGAAACCCCCTATTAGGGATTTAGAAATCACCAGAAAATATGTGGATTTCGGTTGATCAAAGTTAGGGTCTAACATTTGAAAAACATATGCTAAGGGGGACCAACAAATGAAAGGAAAAAGTTGATGAACATCTATCCGAATCAACCATTGTGATAAATAATCCGTTTGGAAATCGGTTTGAAATTGTTCTTTCAGTTCTGTGGAACCTTAGGATTTAGTTTCAAGTTTCATCCTGGTAACTATCCCTAGTTTCGACCCCTACTTTACATACTATTGAAGAGAAGATTCAAAAACTCTTAGGCAGAAGGACTAAAGGACTTTTTTTTTTATGAAACAAAGGATCGTTGCTTTCTGGAACTTTATAATCTAGATTCAAGTCTCTTTGTAGTAGCTTTCCTTCATCGAGATCGATGAGCCTCTAGTGTATCTTGCTGAGGGTCTAAAGAAGACACTTTATTTTTGACGAAACTCAAGATCTTTCACATTGATGGAACTGGAACTTTAGTTTCAAGTCTCTTCCTTGTAACTATACCTAGTTCATCGGATCTCGAAGAACATAACCCTCGACATGATTAAGCTGTCTTTTTCTACGACGATTTCAAACTTCAGGCCAGACTCCGTTAAGATCCTATCTTGCGATTGACATCCTAAGAAGTATGAAGTTGTTTCATGACCATAGAACCATTATGTTTTATCGATTCCACAGAATTGATCAGTCAGTTTAGTTTCGCAGTTCCAATCAGAATAGTTTTTTTATAATCCATAATCCTTAGTGTTTGCGCTCTCACATGGCTCATCTATATAATATGTAGAATTGTTTATAGTCTTTCTTGATTAGTTTTTTTCAAGACTTTAATCATTGTGATCTTTCATGTTTCCATTTTCCAGAATATTTTGATCATCCCATTGTGGTCTAACTTGATTCCATTTTCCATGTTTTTATAAGATTTCTAAGCTATTTCAAGATCTCACTTCACCGAACCTATTAACCCTCCGTTCGGTCAGACAGCAGGTGCTTTGCTAAGTCTATGTGTCCTTAAGTCAAGATCCTCTCTGGGATTTCTTCAAAGTGAATATATTGAAACACATTTATTGATATTTGGAAAAATATATATATTTTTTCATATATTCTACATCTTCAATTATTATCAATTATCAATCAATTATTATTGAGGATTACATTTTTTTAACAGACTTGAGATCATAGTCATAGAGTATTGCAGGAAATTCGGATCATACCGAAATGACGTTCACAATTCAATATAACTACATATTATATCATAGTAAAAATATAGGCCAACTTCCAGCAAGAATAACACTTCTGTTCTTTCTTCATTTTAATATATCTCAATGCACATCCAGAAGATATATATGCTTGCCCTTAAATCAATAAGGTTCTATTCCAATCCATTTACACCAATGATCCCAAAAAGGCGTACTTTATACATGATGTCTGCTCCAGCATTATCTCTTAAGTTTTTGATGAAAGAAATATTAAAGTAATCAATTAAAAATAATATAAGAAATATACGTACATTCTGCTTACAGTTTTCGTTGGGAGTCTTTATTCTTTGTCGATCCCTCATCTTATATATATAGGGTGTTTCATTATTTCTGCATATCGATACTTTCGCGTCATATTTTGGTCTATTGTCATGTTACCATTTAGGTTAATGATCGCTAAACGAAATAGGAACGCATTGGAATCCTCGAGTTTTGGGATCCTTAATTCCAAGTTTATAGTGAAAACGCTAATATAAATTCACCAAAACTGGACAATCCCAATTGCCACAATAGAACCCTAGAAACCCCTTAGAAAGCCGAATTGACAGGCTTAGGATAGTACAATCGCGAGCTGCACGACATGCATCCGGGCTTTCCTGGTACATCACTAATCGTGCGATTGAAAGGTACCTAGGACTTGTCCTGATCGGGGAATTTTCAGCCGATATGCCGACAGGCTTGTGGCCCAGCCCAACCCATTGGCGAGTGAACTCACCGAATGTATACCCCTCCGACGACTGAGGAGAATCCATCCCAGCGACCTTCCTACTGGCGTTATATCAAAACTTTTTGTAAGGGAAAAAAAAAAGTATCCTTTCGAACGATATACAATATTTTTGAAAATTCTTAAATTCCATTTTATGCAAAATCAAAATACCACAGTTCCTATTGGAACAATCCTATACTTACCTTCTTTAGGGATTTGGTTGATTTTTCAACTATCCATGAACATTTAAGGCTAATGATTACCTCTTGCTTCCATACAGAATCGTTCCAAAGTTCAAACTTATAAGGTATGGCTTAGATATATATATATTATAAGACTAAGTTTCCAATTTATGGCTAATATAAGCACATGTATATTACTTAAGATAATTATATATAATACAGTGAAACCTCTCTACAGTGGACAGCGACGACAGTGCCTGAAATTTGTCCATTATTGAGAGGTGTCCACTAATGGGTGGTTCATTTAAATGTTCCCAAGTTTTGTCCATTAAAAGGAGGTGTCCACTGTAGAGAAGTTTCACTGTAAAAGTTTGTAATAATTGCACACTGTGCAGCGCTTCGAACCACTGTGCTCCAGCTCAAGCTTTGTTCTCGAAGATCCTCTATTCTGCTTTAATGTTCTTCAATCTTCAATTATTTGCCAGCTTTTTTCGTCTTCTATCGTCTTCGCGGGAGCAACAACAATCATCTATCTACAACCATAAATACCTACTTGAAGTGCCTTTGTTTATATATATATAATATATATATATATATATTATACATATATGTATTATATATATATATACAGTACAGCCGCAGCGACGCGCTGCCTCTCCGCTTCAATCACAGACAGCGACTGACGGTCCGAGCGAACGTTTCTCGACGCAAAGGAAGAAACAAAGCAGGAGCAACAACAACTCGCGTTAGCCGCTGTTTTGCGGCGAATTCACTGCAACAATGTGTGTGCTGCCGTCCGTGTGTGTTCGCCGAGCGTCAAGCAGTGAAGGTGGCGAATTTGTGCCGACCGCAAATGTGACGTCACATGAACACAGCACAGCTGCAGCGAAGAGCTTTTTAAGGGGAAATATAATAGTAAAATACTTAGGAGAAGAAAATATATGGATTGGTTCACATCCGTCTTAGTTTCTTGGAGCGAACTCTATGAATATACTCTTCTTAATCGTCAACACATTGTAGGAACTGATCAGATCTTTTCCACCGGATCATTTTGGAGGTGTCCGCGGACCAGTGGATAGCGCTTTGGCTCGGAAAACAAGAGGTTCGAACCCCGCTCATGTCGATAGGCATGACCCTCTTAGGAAAACTAGGTTGTGGCGTAGAACTTGAAATCCACCCATGTAAAACAAAGCTCTTCAGTGAAGGAATCCTAAAAAAAAAAATGACAAATATTTCTTCAAGCTGTGACCCAATGGGGTTTTTAAGGCCACTATTTCTTATCTAGCACTTCAACAAATTTCATAAGGATCGGTGCACTATATAGTTTAGCAGAGTCGTTTTTCCCCATAATTCCCAAGTCGTTTTGTAAAATTTGCATGAAGCTTATACATATACACTTAAATTTCCCTATTATGTAATATATGGAAATCGCTACGACTTGACAAAGATAATGCTTTCTCACTCTTCTATATGTACATATATAACAGAAAAAGAACGGTATAAGCCAGACAACGGATTTCAACAACAACAACAACCGGCGATGTCGTCATGAGTCACACAGAAGAATACACTGTGAAAAATTCTTGGGGGGATTGTTTATTGTTCTAAATCTTTTATCAAACTAAAGTTCGACAAAGAAGACACTCCATTAATCACACATTCTGAATTTTGTTAAAAAATATTGGTTCTCATTCTCTACATTTTCCAGTTCTTCACCGATTTTACTTGCCCTCTTATGGGCTTCACAGAAACTAATAAATCATATAAGACAAATTCTTTTTTTCCAGTGTAGAAACCGTTTATACCGCAGCTGTTCGCATAGATCTTTTTCCCAAGAAACAACCAGTTGTGCCGAGATTCTGGCGCCTAACACAAGACATAACGGAAAGAGCCACGAGAGCTCTAGGAACCACGCGATAATTCGTAGCCCGGTAATCCGAAAATCGCGCTAATTCGTAACATAGCGCGTTCACCAGAAATAAGGTCGATAGAGAATAGAATATAGAATATATATAGACAATATATATAAAGAAAACCTCTAAACAACAGCTATATGATATAGTGGTCCGATCCGGTCGGTTCCGACAAATGTGCTGGTCGATTACATAAGAAAGCTATGTGCGACGTTTCCTTACGATAGATCAAAAACTAAGGGACTTATTTGCATAGGTACAGTCTTATAAATGTATCATTGATAGATCGAAACACTCGGTAATTCGAAAAAATGTCGCTATCGGGGCTCGAGTGTATATATAATATTGGCACAAGTCTGATTAGACATAGAACGCTTTAGGCTTGTTATCAGTGAATTATAAAGAAATTGAAAATAAATTCTAAACAGAAAATTGAAAAACTTTTATAAACATTATCGGTAAGATTTTTGCTCTTGACAAATTTTGAATATATCAACTGATCATTTGTTTGACGCCAAATATATACATATATATGACGGTTGATCGAAATTTAGAACCAGAATTTGATAAATATCTAATTGGGGACAAAAATAGATTAAATTTAGAAGTGAAATGATACTAAGCGTTAAATTTTTGGGAAATGTGTAATTCTTTTGGAAATCGAAACAAAATTGACCAACAATTGCTCGAAATTTAGATCCTAAATGCCAAAAACCTGTAAAGGAGAACCAAGGCTAAAATTGAAAAAAAATTAATTTGCGAAAATTGATCAAATCTAGATGCGAAATTATAGCTTGGTGATAAATCTTTGAGAAAAGTGTTATCCTTTTGAAAATCGGAACAAAATTGACCGAATTATGGTAGGTGAAAATTTAGATCTAAAATATGTAATGGAGAACCAAAAGCTAAAATCCAAAAATCAAATTTAGTTACGAAATGAAACTTTGTGATAAAACTTTGAGAAAAGTGGAATCCTTTGGGAAATTGGAACAAAATTGAACAAATTATGAAGTATTGTAAAAAAAATTGGGGGGCCTCGGTGGTCCAGTGGATAGCGCACTGTCCCGCCGAACAAGAGGTGCGAGGTTCGAGTCCCGCTCATGCCT
>JBANCY010000244.1:37009-49148 GCA_037040045.1 Phorticella flavipennis | reverse complement strand
TATAGTGATATAGTGATATAGTGATATAGTGATATAGTGATATAGTGATATAGTGATATAGTGATATAGTGATATAGCGATATAGTGGTATAGTGATATAGTGATATAGTGATGTAGTGACCTGACCATTCATAAGGTAGCTATTGGGATCATATATTGGCTTCTTTCAATGCATTACAAACTTCATATCGAAGTGATTGTACCATTATCTTCAAAAGGAGTATAGTACAGTTCCATAAAGAACATAATGCATAATAAGAAAAAACAAATAGCCGAAGCAAAAGGCAACAACAATAAACCAGAATCCGCCGGGTGGAGCAGGGCTGAGAGGTGAGGAGAGCAATGGCAAGTGCAAGTGTGTACCCAGTGGCCAACTAGCCGGTCGGCTGGGCTCAGACAGAGCAGCGCGTATGCATAACAAACACATAACCCGCAACACATGGGCAAACAGTGGTGTGCACACACTGGTTCCCTCCCGGCGGCAGTCCATGTTGGCGACGTCGCTTTGTGGCCCATTATGTTCGCCTGGCAAAATTGGAGCATTTATTGTACCAACAAAAAACGCATAATAAATATGCCCGACGCAACGCGACGCGGCTGAATGGGAAATAAAGAAGCCAAAGAAAGAAAGAAAAACCAAACCGAAGCGAGCTCCACGCGTTTGTTTGTTGCTTTCGATTCTGTTTTTGGTTTGTTGTTCTTCTTCCTGTTGTTGTCTTTGTTTTTATTCATGAATCGTGTCAACAGACACAAAACAATGTACAACAAATACATTTGTAACGTTGATTAAGTTCTGACTTACACATACCCTCTATGTTAGACATACGAGTCAGTCGTATTGAAGTGACGAATAAGTTATCTATTTCTATTTGTGTATAATCTGTACAAAACAATACCTACATGATTTCTTAATATTCTCTATATACAATCGAACTTCATTATCTTGAATCTTGACTGGACCAGAAAACCACTTCACAATTATATTTATATACAATGAAATTGGAACAAAAAAGTCGTGAGTTTGAAATCAATTCATAATAGGGAGAGCTTCATAGTATTGAAATGCACTATAGAGAAGTTCGATTGTTGAATTATTTCTAAATAATGTATCAATATATACGGTTCAAGTAACACCTTAGAAATTGTTTCGGTTCAAAACAGCATAAAAATTCATTCCCATTTCGGTTCAAATTGGTTTGGCAATACCCTGCTTATCCCAGGAATTGTATAAAAAACAGCAAAATGTTAGATTAGAGAGAAAAAGAAATGGAGTATTTGCAATTCATATATAAAATATTTTTGTATCTCATGTTTTGGTTCATATATTGATAGCATTTTCAGTATAGCTCTAATTATTATTATTATATAGCCATAACAACCCTTTCGGGTCAAAACCTGAAGCCCTATTTTCCTCTATTTCTGCTTCCTTCACTGAAGAATTTTTTTTTAAGTGGGTGGATTTCAAATCCTACACCACAACCTAGTTTTTCTAGGAGGCTCATGCCTAAAGGCATGAGCGGGACTCGAATCTCGCACCTCTTGTTTGGCAGGACAGTGCGCTATCCACTGGACCACCGAGGCTCCTTATAGCTCTAATACACTCTTCTCATAACAATTGTTAATCTTGAATTCAGTAGTATTAAACTACACTAAAATAAAATAAACTATAAATAAAACAATATAGGAGACGCATACCGTTTTTATACCCCTTAAGCAATCCCAAATTTTATTTGGTATACAGGACATCCTGCATAATGTCTCTCACACTGCTCAGAATTTCACAAGGTTGAAATTCTATATCTTCATACATAAAAAAAACACAAATAAGATTTTGGAATGTACATTATTATTTGACAAAATTATTATTTTTTTTTTTCTTCAATTTTTATTTTTTTTATTCTTCTAGTGTCAATATAATATTTCCTCCAAATTCTGGCATAGTATCCAATTCATCTCTTTTCCAAATTATTTATTTACCCCGGCAAGGGCGTATACTGTGACTAAAAGAATTCCTCAAATCCCCCAAATTCATCATGCTTTTGATTATCGAAATTATACAACCAAATAATACCAATTTTAAAGGGGCAGTGGTCCCCTTCGACTCTCTAGATACGCTTTTGAAGATCAAAATTTAGAAAAGTTGATAAACGTCCCACAACAAATGTCAAATTCTATATCTAGTTGTAACCGTGGCCCAGACCAAATCTGTATGCAAACAATTCCTCACAATTCTGGTTATAAAAACAAGAATTAATATTTCAGAAACTCTATTTTAGCATGAAAATTTAAATATTTCCAAAACCGCATTGGCAATATTTCTATTTAAATTGAAAATGAGCTTCGAGCGTTCCAGAATGGAGAAACTTCGAAAGCTGAAAGCAACCATCGAAGGGCCACAAAGCTTCACAATTTTCCCCTTATCTCGATACCAATATACCCTCAATATACCCTTAGTACAGGGTATTGCAAATACTACAATGGGAATATGCAGAGCTGTCAATTATCGGGCTGGCTTTCAAGAGCTTTCAAAGCTTAGCCCAGACAACAACCAATGTGCTAATAAAAAGCTGCGGCACAACCGATGACACTGTTGCCATCCCTTTCGTACAGACGCTCTTCGCTCAATATAGCAATTTCATTTTTTTCCTGTCATTCAGCAACGACCATGGGGAAATATGAAGAGCGAGTGAAAACAATATTTAGGTCGTCGCCCTGCGCTCGCTTGCTGTTCGCCTGTTGCCGCATCTAGGGCAAGTTCCTAGAATGTTCATTCCAATAAGCCCACCATGGCCGCCATATTGCAACATCGCGAAAATGATAAATTTTGATGGGCAGGCGAAATTCGTAGAATTCACCCGAACTCAATAGGCGCACAGCTGCGAGAGCGCAGACCCTCTACGGCCCGACACGTCGGTACCTGGTGCCCAAAATATATATATATTATTATATGGCGCGGCTCTATGTTTCGGCTGGCTCCCAACATGTTGTCTGTGGCGTAGACAAATATCGCGTCATGCGCGTCGCAAATTCAGCAGGCGGACAGAGATAAAGACAAGGAGAGACATCGCCGTAGCCGTCGCAGCCGTCGCAGCCGCCGATAACGATACTACCGATTCAGCCGACCGACCCAACCGACCCAACCGACCCAACCGACCGACCGACAGCTGAAGTGTCACGAGCCCCATTTGGCATGACGGTACATGCCCCTGGCCGGGCACGGGCTACGGGCCACGGGCCAGGATGCCCAATCACATATGGCCGCATACGGTAGCGGACTCCACATACGGCCAATACGAGCGCCTCTGCCAACGCAGCGGGCTCCACAAGCTCCGCAGCTCCACACGTTTTAACACTTTCGTTTTCTTGTTCCAACCAAACGCTGGCCGCTAAATAGGCGCGCAGCGTCCAACAGCAGCGCGTTGCCAAGCGACAGGCCCCCCGCCCAAGGCACACACGCGCAACCACTGTGCAAGCACGCTTGTCGGCAGCGAAAGTGGGACAGAGAGCTCGACAGCTGTGAGCAGCGCCTATGTTCGTCTCACTCGTGCACTCGTTTCACACACGTTGTCTCGCTCTGGCACGCGCATGCACATTGAAGCTTGGAGCTCGGTTGTGCATAACATATATTTACACAACTGGCACGGTGGGCTGAATCCATCAATTTTGCAGAAAAGAAAATTATTTGATTTGGAAATAAGGGCCTACTGTGGTAGGTTTTTTTTATCCGAATATTCAAGTCGGATCTGGTATAAAAGGGAGCGGGACGGTATTGTGAGACAAAAAAAAAAAAGAACAGAACCAAATCGTCGTATTTTAATGGTTTCCGTACAATACAATATATTTGGACACCGTATATCGGTATTATATCGGTGGCCAATGCCGATACGATTTTGCCGTATTCGTTTGAAGCACCTATGCTTGCTTTCTGGAAAACTGTCATAACTCAAAAAATTCGATTGAAAAGTTTATTTAAAAATAATAATTGTATATAATATTTCGTGAAAGTTTCTGCTTTATTATTTCTGTTAAGAAACATTAATGATATTTGATATTTCGAGAGATTCTAATGACCAAAACGTAAAATGCTCAACAGTTTATACAACCTCATAGAAGCCCCAATCTTAAGTTCAATATTATTCAAGTCTAATATGAATAGATTTCTTTTATTATATCAAAGCCCAATACGGTAATTCATCAGAATCTAAAAAATTCTTTTACTAAATCCCACAAACATAGCATATAAAAAACCCGTGCGATTCCAAATTCGTTTTGTTTTTTATATTACTGGTAATATTATATTTTTCAAGATCATGTTTATTTTATTATTATTATTATTATTATATGGCCATAAATATGGTTATATCGGGTGTAAATCTGAAGCACTATTTTCCTTTATTTCTGCTTCCTTCACTGAATAACTTTCTTTACGTGGCTGGATTTCAAATCCTTCGCCAAAACCTAGTATATCTAGGAGGGTCATGCCTAAAGACATGAGTGGGACTCGAACTCGCACCTCTTGTTTGGCGGGACACTGCGCTATCCACTGGGCCATCGATGCCCCTAGTTTTATTTTAACAGTCTCTAAAATTTTAAGCTTGCTTAGAATTTATGTTAAATTTTTCTACCACCAATTTGCGTGTTTTGCCCATGGTGCTGGCCTACGTACATATTCTCTCTCCCAACTTTATTTTTGTGGCCTTGTAAATGTTATGCGACGGTAATGTCCTTGTATAAAAAACAGTTTTTGTGCACAGGCGCACAGTGAAGAACAACAGCAGAAGATACCCAAAAATCACAAAATATATTGTTTTCTATATTCTGTTATACCCTGCCAAACAGATAACATGTATGATCATTAAATTTGACACTGTTTGCAATAATATAAAAAATTCAGAACTCATTGGATTAAATATAAGAAAAATAAGCACAATGTTAGTACATATTCCGTATTTATGGACTTGAAATTTTGTGGATCGATAGATAACAATAAATGTATTTGTATCTAGAAATAAGAAACAAGTGCTCTCTGAAAACATGGAAAATGTGCATAAAACTCAGGTTCAGTTCGATGATATCTTAAACTAGTTCGACTTATGCGGAATAAAAAAAAAGCTACGATAATTGTATGAGCTTGAAACCAGTATTCGTATATATGTATCATATAATTCGTATCATATGTAGAACATGACACTGATAATTTTGAAATTAACTGTGGGTGCTTAGGAAATGTTGTTATTCGACTATTCTGCTTTTTTTTATTTGTTTATAACAACCATATCGGGTCACAGCCTAAAGCACTTTTTTTTAATTTATTTCTAAGTTTCTCCACTAAATAACTTTTTTTACGTGGGTGGATTTCAAATCCTACGCCACAACATAGTTTTTCTAGGAAGTTCATGATAAGTACAAGAGTGGGACTCGAACCCACACCTCTTGTGTCGCGGCACAGTGCGCTATCCACTGATCCACCGAGCCCCCTTCTGCTTATACATATAGGTATAAATATTTACAGACCTTGCTTCAATAGTCATCGATGTGATAGAGTATTTAAGCTTCGCTGTATGAAAATTTTCTCTTTATATCATTTCTGTATATTGCCAATGCTCTCGAATGCTCTCTCTCTCTCTCTCTCGCTCTCGTTCTATCTTGCTTTTAGCTATCTTTTCTTTGGCTGTAAACCCGCTGAACAGCCAACAGCCTACAGCTAACTGCTTGCAACACTGTTCATGTCTGTGTGCGTGTGAGTGTGTGTGTGTGTGTCTGTGCTACCGTTTCGCTTTCGCGTGTGCGCTACATGGCAGATACATGGCCGGGTTGCTAGGCAAAGGGCGTGCGGAGGGGGAGTTTGGCAGTTGGCTCTGGCGCTGTCGCAGCTTCAGCTTCTTTCTGGGCGCCTGTTCAAAAATCGACTGACTGAAGGCCCCTGAAATCGTGTGTGTGCGACACGCGGCTGCATGCGGCGAACGAGCAGCGGCCGAAGCAACTTCGTTTGCGCAACGTGGGCGTTAAGGGGCGTGGCTGTGCTCGCAAGCAGCAACTTGAGGGCTGCCACAATGATGCGGCAAGGCCTGGCGTGGCGTGGCGTGGCGTGGCGTGGCGTGGCGTGGCGTGGCGTGGCGTGGCGTGGCGTGGAATGAAGTGCTGCTGTTTTGTGTTATTGCGAAGCAAACTCATTAAGCAAAACACCCTGCGGAAATGGCAACGTAGAGCATATTAGTTCAAGCAGAAAGTAGAATAAAACTAGATAAACAGTGGGAGTAAAGCTGTACAAATCGATAAAATCAATTCTAAATTTTAGTCTATTGATTCTGTTTTTGGAGAATCGTTCTGATGCTGTACATCTACTATATACATCTAATATATTTCGATAATATTTATTGAACCAGCTGGAATTAAATGAATTAGTGAATAGGTTCAAAATGGAAGACTTTTTTTCAATTTAATCGATATAATCTACTCTATGTTTCTGTAAATAGTTCGATATTTTTATTTTTTACAGATTTCAACTTACTAAAGTGGAACAATTGTCTGTCCCTTCATTGAATCATATTGAAATTAACGGTCATAGCCTTATTTTGTACAATCGCTACACTTTTATGGAAACTGGTCATATCGAACTACTATATTAATGCTCAAAAACTTCGGTGAGCTGATGAGAATGCATTAGATACTCGCTTAGGAGTCGAAAGAAGAAGAACAGCGAAAGATATCGATTAAAATTCCGAAAATAAGAGCTGAAGTGTTCAAGTTGTCAAAAGTATTTACACAGAAGTTGAAGTAGATTTTTTTCTTCCTCTAATCAAATTATTTGCTTTACTAATTTATTAATAATATTAAATACGTTATTAATTATTTGTAATACCAAGTTTGGCATCAATATCTGCCTACAATCGGTCAGAAATTGATTCAGTCAAATAGACCAAGTTTAAAAGTAGAGTTTAGGCAAATAACTTATCAAAGTCATATAAAATTTATGGTAAAAACGATACATTATCTACTGAAAAGAAAGGATAAAATTGGAAAACTGGATAATTTAACAAGAACTGGAGTTCAAACTGTCCAAGCCAAAGAGAATGTCGGCGAATAAGATCAAAAATTGTCGTTATGTAAATACTTTTGACTACCCCTGTATATTCTTGTTTGAAAAAATCCAATTATTAAATTGATTCTAGTACTAAAAAGTTCTACTCTCAATGTTTATAATTCAATAATATTATTAAATAGGGTCCTCGGTGGACCAGTGTATGGCGCCCGCCAAACAAGAGGTGCGAGTTCAAGTCCTGCTCATGTCGATAGGCATGATCCTACAAGAAAAACTAGGTTGTGGCGTAGGACTTTAAATCCATCTACGTAAAAAAAGATATTCAGTAAAGAAAGCAGAAAAAAAGACAAATAGTGCTCCAGGCTTTGACCCAATGGGGTTATTATGGCCATATGATAAATATAATTAAATTGTCCATTGCAGGGTATTAATATCTCGACTACTTGTTTGTGCACTATTCTTACATTGTTAAATGCTGTTTTTAATTAATACTAAGGCACGGCGCACACACAGACACACACCCTGTTGGCCGGGCTTTGGCAGCCAATTAGTGGAAAATGCTGCCTCCCCCGTCGCCACTGGCCACCCTCTTCATTAGCTGCACACATTTCGACCTACGCTTTTCGGAGCACATCTTCTTCTATCCTATTACGCCGGCATCGTCTTAATTAAAAAGCTGGCTGCGTGCGCCCGGATACTGTTCACGCCGCCCCCTTGGCGCGTCGCGTTCGCTGGCGGCACATTTTTAATTGCTTAATTGGAATTGCGTAGCAATTAAGCTGAGTGATGCGCTGAAGCATCCTCCACATCCTTCTTCGCATGGTGTTGTGCAGCATCCTTGCTCGTTCGGTCATTGGCGACTTTTGCGTGGCGACGCCCTTTTGCTGGCTGTTCGACTCTTTCGCACGCCTGTTGCTGGGCAATTAAAAGGCTGCACCGCAACCTGCCAGCCAATTCAGCTGAAAAGAGGCCAACAGCAGCGGCAGCAGCATCCGAACACTGTCAAGGTCCTGCGTGCCAGGCTCGTCCTCGGCAGTCACCACGCCTAGATACGCCTCAAACTCAGCGAGCACAGCAGGCGCACAGCCTGCGCCAGGCAGCATCTGCCAGGACATCGGAAAGGCAGCGGACGCTGCGCTGCTCAGCTGGATGCTGCTGCTGCTTACAATCCGCTCATGTCCTTGGGCCGCACATTAAGGAAAGCTTACTGTAGCTGAAAAGCACAAAGCCCAAGAGCAAAAGCACCCTTTAGCCAGGACATGTCGAAAGTTTTGGTTTGTGCTAGATTTTGGCGGAGTGTACTAAAAATTTGCAGAAAAAGCACGTACAACCTTTGAGATTGGGTTTGTTATCTACAATATTTATGCCCTGATCCCAATGCAAAATTTGTGTGAAGAGTATTATAAGTATGTGCAAATAGATGTATCAGGCAGAAAAAGGTATATAAAGTATATATATTCTTAGTCAATAACCAAGTCGGTTTAGGCATGTCCGTCTGTCTGTCTATCCGTTTAAACGCTTAGAGATTACAAGAGCTGGTTTTCAAACTTTTCGTAAAGATCCGTATATAGCACAAGCAGATCAAGCCTATTTGAAATTTTGGATGCCATGCCCCTTTCGCCCGACCATCGATAAAAACGAAATGGCCATAAATTTGGCATTTATAGAGCTTTCGACACCAAATTTGCTATGGAGAGAAACTGCAGAAAACATTTTGATGTACCTCTCCATTTTCCCAGAAAGCGACGAAAAGTGTATAAAATTTTATGCGAGAGTCATGAAATTTTGAATGTAGCTGCCCATAGACGCTTTGCAGAAAGAGGCATTTGATATTTCAATTTTTTGCGCATATCCATAGGAGAAATAGGGGGTTTAGGAGGACCAGTGTATAGCGCACCGGCCTGCCAAACAAGAGTTGACCAAGAGAGGCATGACCCTCCTAGAAAAACTAGTTTGTGGCGTAGGACTTGAAATCTTCAGTGAAGGAAGCAGAAAAAAAGACAAATAGTGCTTCAGGCTTTGACCCAATAGGGTTGTTATGGCCATATAATAATAATAGGAGTCATGACATGACAATCTTATGTCGAATGTTAATCTAGTCAACTTGTCGAATCGTTTCATTCATCAATCAATACTGATTTACAAACAAAGTAGGCAAGATTTCTGTCAGATTTGCTCACCCGAGGTGACATAGGGACGTTCGAAACGTAAAACATTCATTCTGAACTGACTTTTGTAATAGTACGGAGCAAATGCTCTCAAAAAATTAAATATTAAAATCATTGAAAAAGTCCGAAAAGATGAAATAGTCCAAAAAACTTAAAACGTTAAGGTTTCAAAGATTGGTTATGGTCTTTAAGAGTATTTAAACTGTCTCCAAAAATCGTGGTCTTAAGAGATACTTAATCTGTACAAAATTGTCGCGTTTGCATTTTAACTGTTTGTTGTTTTAAAATATATTGTTTTTTGTTTAAGTATTTTTTAAAAGTCTTAAAAAGCAACTTATATAAATTACAATGGACAGCAATATATGGCATAATTTGCTCTTGCAATGGGTAAGTTTCATAGTTCCTCCTTTTTTTCCAATTGCCTTTAGATATATGTGATTCGAATTATCATTTCCAGGTCAATAACTGCTCTTTGGCAGCTAATCTCTTCGCCTTAGAAGAAACCTATATTGAAGCCTTTTTTGACTACTACAAGCAATTTGTTAGCATCCAAGATGAAGGGGAAGAATTTAATTTGTTAAACTTTTTAAAGAGTGCGTTTCCTTCTTATTCTATTCACATCCGGTATATAATTTTGCCATATTACAGAACATTTTCCGAATGTTGACTTCATTTTAGATCAAAACGGTCGCTTTGTGACCGCCGATTACATATATGTCTATTCTTTATTAATGCATTATGCCGGCAGCCATATACCCTTTACTCTTGTTTCACAAAAAATGCCTTTTGCTTTGACTTGTGTAAGGACCGTATTTTCGGATTCTCTTTTGAGCGAAACGGTACTTACACATGAAGCATTACGAAATATCGTTGATAATATGCCGTGGAAAATGCAAAATGAATCGTCACTTCGACTATTTGACTTTCACGAATCTGCTAAGCAAATCGTTGAAGGTACGCCAGATAATTTAGAAGGCATCACTGGACGGCCGCAACCGGATGAATCTTTGAATATTACAATCGTCCCTGAAGATATACTGGACAGCCAACTGACCGTAAGTCTTCCACGGGCTGAATTGGATGAGACTTTGGATAATACAATCGTACCAGATAGTGTGTCCCATCGTAAACTAATTGAAAGTCCCCAACAGGTTAAGTTGGATGAGATTAAGGAAATTACATCCGTAGTTGAGGGTCATCAACAGTCTCAATTGGGTCACACTATCGAAACACCAATTGTATCTAAAGCCATTTCCCAACGAGGAATGACAGAAAGCCAACGTATTCAACCTGAGCAAACAATCGATACACCAACCGTTGCTAAAGAAGAAGGTTTCAAAAGCTCCAAACAGGCTCAATCCGCTGAAACAATCGATACAACAATCATGGGTATAGGAATTTCCCAACAAAAAGCGATTAAGAATCCTCAACGGGATCAAGCAGCTGGAACTTTGGATAATACAATCGTACCTGATAGTGTTTCCCATCGTGAACTGATCGAAAGTCCCCAACACGTCGAGTTGGATGAGATAATCGAAATTACAACCGTAGTTGAGAGCATTTCACATCTTGATATAATTGAAAGTCACCAACAGGGACAATTGGCCCAGATTACCGAAATACCAATTGAAGTTCAAGCCATTTCCCAACGAAGAATCATAGAAAGCCAATGTGTTCAGCCTGAGGAAACAATCGATGCACCAACCATTTCTAAAGAAGTAGTGATCAAAAGCCCCAAACAGGCTGGATCGGCTGAAACCATTGATACAACAACCATGGTTAAAACAATGTCCCAACAAGAAGCCATTAAGAGTCCTCAACGTGCACAATTGGCCCAAAATGTCGGTACATCAACCGTGCCTGAAGAACATTATTATAAAGTAGTTCATACAAGACCCCAACAGGCTCAGTTGGCTCAAGCCATCGATACAACAAAAGTGACGGATATTCTTCAATATCAAGAAATTATCAAAAGTCCTCAACGTGCTCAATTTTCTCAGACTGGCGATACATCAACTGTGACGGAAGAACTTCAATATCAAGAAGTTATCCAAAGCCCTCAACAAACACAATTGTCGCAGTCTGTCGATACAACAAACATGGGTAAAAGAATTTCCCAACAAGAAGCCATTAAGAGTCCTCAACGTGCACAATTGGCCCAAACTGTCGGTACATCAACCGTGCCTGAAGAACATTATTATAAAGTAGTTCATACAAGACCCCAACAGGCTCCGTTGGCTCAAACTATCGATACACCAAAAGTGACGGTAGAACTTCAACATGCAGAGGTTTTAAGCCCTCAACAAGCTCAACTGTCTCAAACTGTCGATACACCAACTGCGACGGAAGAACTTCAAAATCGAGACGTTATCCAAAGTCCTCAACAAACACAATTGTCTCAGACTGTCGATACAAAAATCATGGTGAAAAGAATTTCCCAACGAGAATCGATCAAGAGTCCTCAACGGGATCAAACAGCTAAGACTTTGGATAATACAATCGTACCTGAAAGTGTTTCCCATCGTGAAATGATCGAAAGTCCGCAACAGGTCCAATTGGTTGAGGTTAACGAAATTACAACCGTAGTTGAGGGCATTCCACATCTTGAACCAATTGAAAGTCACCAACAGGGTCAATTGGTCAAGATTACCGAAACACCAATTGTAGCTCAAGCCATTTCCCAACCAGGAATGACAGAAAGCCAACGTGCTCAACGTGAGGAAACAATCGATACACCAACCGTTTCTGAAGAAATAGTGATCAAAAGCCCCAAACAGGATGGATCGGCTGAAACCATCGATACAGCAACCATGGTTAAAACAATGTCCCAACAAGAAGCGATTAAGAGTCCTCAACGGGCACAATTAGCCCAAACAGTCGGAACATCCACCGTGCCTGAAGAACATTATTATAAAGTAGTTCATACAAA
>JBANCY010000244.1:0-36909 GCA_037040045.1 Phorticella flavipennis | reverse complement strand
TCAAACGGCTGAGACGCTATCTACACTCAACGTGGCTGAAAGAATTCACCACAGAGAAGCAATCCAAAGTTCTCATCAGTCCCAATCGACTGAGACAATCGGTACAACATCCAAGGGTAAAAGAATTTCCCAACAAGAAGCGATTAAGAGTCCGCAACGGGCACAATTAGCCCAAACAGTCGGAACATCCACCGTGCCTGAAGAACATTATTATAAAGTAGTTCATACAAAACCCCAACAGGCTCAGTTGGCTCAAACTATCGATACACCAAAAGTGACGGATAATCTTCAATATCAAGAAATTATCAAAAGTCCTCAACGAACTCAATTGGCTCAAAATCTCGATACAACAACCATGGTGAAAAGAATTTCCCAACGAGAAGACATCAAGAGTCCTCAACGGGATCAAACGGCTGAGACGCTATCTACACTCAACGTGGCTGAAAGAATTCACCACAGAGAAGCAATCCAAAGTTCTCATCGGTCCCAATCGACTGAGACAATCGATACACCATCCATGGGTAAACGAATTTCCCATGGAGAAGCAATCAAGAGTCCTCAACGAGCACAATTGGCTCAAACTGTCGATACAACAACTATGACTAGAGAAGTTCAATATCGACAAGTTGGCAAAAGCCCCCAAAGATCTCATTTGGCTCAGAGTATAGAGACACCAACCCGAAGTTCTCAACAGGTTCAGTTGGCTCAGACTATCGATACACCAACCGGGGCTGAATTACCTTATAAGCAAAAATTGATGAAAAACCCTCAACAAGCTCATCGAGAAGGGATCAAGAGCCCACAACAAAGATTTTCTCAACGAGAGATATCCAAAAGCCCTCAACGCGTCCAATTGGATAAAAAACCTCAGCAAGCTCGATTGCCTCAAGCTATCGATACACCAACCATAGCACTAGGATCTTTACGTCGAGAAGGAATCAAAAGCCCTCAGCCAAAAAAAATTCCGCAAAGAGAGGTATCCAAAGGCCCTCAACAGACACAGTTGGCGGAGAATATTGATACACCAACTGTTTCGAAAGAACATCGAGAAGTTTTCAGAAACCCTCAACAAGCTCGTTTGGCTCAGACTATCGATACACCAGCTGAGCCAGATAGATTTTTTCATCGAGAAGGGATCAAGAGCCCACAACAAAGATTTTCTCAACGAGATATATCCAAAAGCCCTCAACGCGTCCAATTGGCTAAAAAACCTCAGCAAGCTCGATTGCCTCAACCTATCGATACACCAACCATAGCACTAGGATCTTTCCGTCGAGAAGGAATCAAAAGCCCTCAGTCAAAAAAAATTCCGCAAAGAGAGGTATCTAAAGGCCCTCAACAGACACAGTTGGCTGAGACTATTGATACACCAACTGTTTCGAAAGAACTTCAACATCAAGAAGTTTTCAGAAACCCTCAACACGCTCGACTGGCTCAAACTTTCGAAACGCCAACTGTGGCAGAAGAATTTTTATGTCGAGAAACCACCATACCAACTCAACCAAAAGTAACTTCTCAACGAGAGATATACAAAAGGCCTCAACAGACACAGTTGACTAAGACTATGAATACACGAACTGCGAGGGAAGAAGTTATCAAAAGTAACCAACGATTTCCTTTGGCTCAGACTGTCGATACACCAATGGCAGGACGTTATCAACGAGAAGTAATCAAAAGCCCTGAGCATGCTCATTTTGAAGAAACTATTGATATGCCAGTGGAGCCGATTTCTCGTGGTAAAGTGATCGAAAGTCCCCAACGGGATCAATTGGGTGAGACTATCGAAACATCAACTGTGGCTGAAGAATTGGATTGGCCAATTGCATTTGTAGAGCGAAGCTCGTCTAATTTTGATCAAATCGCAATTGTGGAGCCCATGAAATCCATAGAACCTTTTGACTTTATTGATGTGGAAAGCGCCCCTCAGTTTTCCCTAAGCAGTGAGACTAGCGAAATGGATGTAAGTCAGTTTTTTTTATCATAGCAACAATTTATTATTTTTACTCATTGTATACTCAATATGGTTGTCCGATTTTTTGGTAGAAATAATCTGAGATAAAACAATATAAAACGCCGCCGTCGAGAGTGCGATATACCATGATTCCAGTTTACTCATACAATCAATAATATATAATCTCTATAAATGCAAAGTAATAGCCTTTTTATCGAAGAACGTTTTTATCGACTATCGGATATTCATGCCAAGAGTCTGTAGATTTGGAGTCTCATACAGTTAAGTTCATACAGTCGGACAGACGGAGAGATGGACAGACAGACTGACAAACGGGCGGTCAGGGGTTCACAGATGGAATTACAGACAAAGATACAGATACAATGGCATAGACTCGGCATTTGTAAAATGGGTTCAGGACACATGAAATGTGTTAATCTTAACTAAAAAATATTATATTAAAAACTTAAAAAAACTTGCGCTAAACTTACTTATAAACTTTTTCAGAGTAATCAATTGATTGAGATGATTAATCAAGGTAAATGTTTAATTTATAGATATATCTGAAATATTTTGCATAATCTCAATTTATTAAATTTATGTAGATAAACTTAAAGAACTGCTGAATGGTGCCGGGAGCACAGATTTATATAAGATTTTCATCGAACTTGAAAATGTATGTAAAAAACTATGGATCGATTATCACATATAATTTATTGTTTTTCCGAAAACAGATTAAGCATATTGCAAAGCGACAATTAGTAAACAAGGAATCTCAGATATTGGAACTACAAATTGCTAATGAAACATTAGTTAACAAGGTAAGACAAGTTATTTTTTGTATGAAAATATACTTCTTATTGATAATAGCATGAGGACGTTGAGAAGGAGTTGGCTAAACGCGATAATATAATTAAAGAGCTGCAAGATATGATAAAGAGCATACCGATTGCCGATTGCAAAGATAATCTACTCGACAAATTGCAGCGCGAAAATAGAGAGTTGCATGAGGAATTGGACAATATGACCAAATACAACGACAAACTAAAACAGGAAAATCAAAAGGTTAGTTTAGATATATATTTGTGTTGGGGGAGTTCAATTAATAGCTGATGTCCTAATTATTACACAATATTTTATATTCCAGATGTCCTTATCAAATAATTACGCTCATTCTCTGCTTAATGACATGGAATCGAGTTACAATGATCTCAAGGGGCAATACCTCAAGTGCTCCGCTGATAAGTTAGAGCTGGAGACAGCCTTTGACGTTATGGAGAAAAAGCAGGCTGCAGCTAATGAGGACAAAGAGCACAAGGCACGAAACTTGAACCAATCCAGAAATTACGACTACAAAGTTGGTATCCTGGACGACTTGCACTACGAACAGCAAAGGAATCAACATATTTGTTACGAGTATCAGCAGTGCAAGAATCAGCAATATGTAACCAGCGAGTACCTGATGGTACTCCAGGATCTGCTCAAAGTATCCGATTGGGATGAATTGGAGGCATCGTTGACCGCTTTGTTGGACACCAAATTGCATTTGGAAAAGGAGAACGAAGAACTGCGGGCCTGGCATGCCTCAAGCTTGGAGTTGATCCAAAATCTAAAGGAAACCCTCAAGGAATATGAGGAAAAATTATCTGTTCAGACATCAGACATATCACAGGCGGAATTTGATAAACTAAAAGAGGAATATGTCGAAATGAGTCAATTGAATGACTTGCAGTTGCAATATAAGCGTCTGGAAGATAATTTTGGAAACCTACAGATTCAATTTGAAGAACAACAACAACAGCTGCAATTGAAAAATGATTTAATAGAACAGCTGAAAGCCCAACATAGTGAACTGGACTCCAATATGCCAAAAGAAGTCCAAAGCGAGGAAGTACAGAGCAAGGAGAAAAAAGACACGAAGAGCGAAGAAGCAGCTACGGAGGTAATAGATGAAATTTGTGGGGTGAATATGAATAGTTCTATTCTACAAGAGCAGGTAAATTACAAGGAAAACCAGCTGAAGGCACTCCGCACGAGACTGCAGGAAGAGGTCGAGCACTCTGAGGAGCTGGGTAAAAAAATTCTTGAACTGGAGGTCATAGTTGAGTCGTTGGAGAAGCAAACAAGTCCCAAACCGATTGACTTCACGCCACATTTGCAGAGTCTCTTGAATAATATTGGGACACATTTTAATGTTTCCGTTTATTCATTAAGTCGACTGTTGGACGAGAACTGCGTACTCGATGAAGTACAAAAAATGATGATAAAACAACTTGAAGGTGTAATCGACTCAAAATCCTCATTCTATAAGAATCAGCTCAAGAGTATTGACAAATCCGCGTGCCAAATGGTGGGTATGCTGTGCACCATCAACAAGGAACCGCTTGAACCTTATGATGACTCCGATGACTCATTGAAGAGCTTCGCGGAACTGCGCAAACAGGTGACCCAGTTGGTCGCTGAAGTGGAGGAACGCAAGCAAGAGCTTAACCAGTTGACAGAGAGTGTTACAGACCGAGACAGGACTGTCGCAGACATGCTGGACCGGCTGGAGTCGTGCAAGGACTCATCACGTTCCCCGGTTTATGGTCAACATACTTCAAAAAGCTTCGCCGAAATGACTAAGGAGCTTGCACATTTCGTTGCCGATTACAATCGGCTGAACAAACTGGTAAAATCATATAAATCATCGAGAAAGCTGCGCACCAGCTCAAATCCGATAGAATATGATCATCTGGAGGTCAAATCGTTAAGCTCTCATGATGATTCGGAGGGAAATGTTATACTCCAAGAGAAAATCCAGGCGCTACAAGATGAGAAAACCGAGATGGAGGAAAAGCTGAAGGCAATGTCGGATGAACTCAGCGAGACTCTGGAGAATTCTCAAAAACAAATAGACTGCCTACAGCAGGAAGTAAACGAGACACAAGAGAAGCTCAATAATTTGGAAATAGAAAGAGTCAAAGACAATGAGAAATTACTAGAACATGACGAAAATTTAAATGAACTCCAGAACGCTAGAGATCAATTAAAGAAGGACGCGGCGTATATCAGTGAATTGAAACTAATGGCACAATCTAAGACAGACGAGTTGAAGCTCAACAAACAGCTGCACCAAGATGAACTCACTATCACTAGAAAAGAATTAGAAATGCTGCGAAAAAAGCGGGATAGGTGCAGCGATGAGGAGCGATCCGGGGATTCAACTCAAATCAAAGAACTACAAGAACAGTTGAGCAAATTGAAGAAAACATTGGAAGAACGAACTGATGAACTGTCCCAAGCGCGAGATGAAAATTTTGAACTACATGAACAACTAGAACTGCTTTATGAGGATTATGAAGCGCACCTTAGAGAAAATGAAAAGGAATATCTACAAGAAAGCGATGAAAAAATTGCCCAAGAAACCCATGGCGAGTCTGATGGAGAAAAGCTTGAAAAGTCTGATGAAGTGCCAGACGAGAAGGTTCAAAAATGGCTAAAAGAGACAGTTAAAGAAAGCCTTAAAGAAACTTTTGATGAAAGCCTTGAAGATATTACTGGAGAATGGCTTGAAGAGATTTTGAAAATTGTTGTGGAAAGACTTCCAGAGTCATATGGGGAAAGCCTTCAAGAGATGGAAAGTCTACAAGAGACAGATGTGGAAAGTCTTCACGAATCCGTTACGGACAAAACACTTCAAAACAGTGCGCACTCCACTGTGGATCCACCGAAACCCTCCGAAGAAGATTTGGAATCAGGTGACGAGTTCGTCCAATTGCAACAAGAACTTAAGGCCAATGAATCGCATGAAACATCTCTTAATCCGCAAGAGCATGTGAATCTTCTACATTTCGGCACGTCATCGCTGCACGTTGAGATCTTGCAGGAAGACCAGTTCCGCTCGCTAATTGAAGCCTTACGGCAAGAGAATGACTACCAGGAGGAAGATGTGGTCGAAGAGCGTATTCAAAAGATAGCCGATCTGCCGCAGAAATTAAAGGATCTGTTTACGAATGAACAGCGAGACATTTTGAATGCCGAGAATTTATGTTTGAAGGCGAGCCTAAAGCAAAGTGAAAAGTTAATCAAACTGATTAAAACCCTGCAGGACGAAAATGATTCGCTTCATTCCCAACTAATAGTGACTGAGAGCGAAGCTGTGGATCAGAATGAAGCCTATAATGTGTTGTGTGAAGAGAATCATAAGCTGCAGGTCGAACTGCAGCGACGGCAGCAGGAACTGGATGACTTCAATGCCTTGCAGGATGAGCATGTATTGCTTCGGAGCGAACTTCAAGCAACAAAGAAACAGCTGCAGTCGGTTGAGGACTTGTTGAATGGAAAAACCCCCATCGAAATGAAAGTATTGCTAAATAATTTACAAAAGAAAAACCAGTTTCTGAAATCAAAGCTGCTACAGCAGGAGGAGACGCTCCTCGAGCTGAACTCTTTGAAAGATGAACTCCAATCGTCAAAGGAGCAATTGAAGTTGCTGAACGACCTACAAAGTGAAAATGCCACACAGCAGATGGAGTTGCAAAATAAACAAGATATTATAAACTTGCTAGTGGTTTTACAGGATGAGGAAGATATATTCCAATTCGAACCGCAAGATAGCAGTAAAGATCAACTAACGAAGCTAATCGCCTTTGTTGATGCGAAAAAATCACAGTTCTCCGATGATCAAAAGGTCCGACAGTCGAAGACGCAACAGCGCCAGGAGGAAATCAATATTTTGTGTTCTGAAATTGCCAATCTGAAATCCCAACTTACGCAAATGATTCCGCGGTTTATCGACATTGATAGCATCAACATGTCAAGGGAGAAGCTCGGGTCATTGGGACTCGTGCAAGAGGGGCAAGCACAGTTAGATCTAATTGCTCTGTTCAACTCTTTGACAGAGCAGAATGCGACCCTGGAGACTGAACTGAACCAGCGTGCGGATGAAGCAGAGAAACGGGCCCAAGTAGAGAATGAGAATATTTCATTGAAATTGACCTTAGAGCTGTATCTGGGTCGATTAGACAAGTTGAGGCGGTTAAATGACTCTCTGACCATGGAAATGCAAGAAAAAACTGATCTAATCGACTCATTGAATAAATCCAATAAGGAGAGTGAAGCTGTTCGCTTAATGCAAGTAGAAAACCTGAGTGCCCTAGAGGATGCAAACGAATTGTTACAGCTGGAACTACACGGGGAACAAAAGACTTTACAAACACTGAACACCTTAAAAGATCAAAATGACACACTGTTATTTAATGAACTACAAATTAAGGAGCAGTTAAAAACAATAACACACGAATTACAATTGGAGGTACAAAAAAATAAGGACTTAGCTAACCAAATAGCCACCATGGAGAAGGAGCATTCCGAGACCAAACGTTCTGTCGAAGACAAGCGACTGGTTGAGTGCTTGGAGAGGATGCGTAGGGTCCACGAGAAAAAGGTGCGGGAACTCCAATCCCTGTTGGAAAACACAGAACACGATAAGGTGGCAATGAGCCTAGATATTGGAGGTCTGAACTTTAATATCCAGAGACAAAAAGAGCGCATTGTGAAGCTACAGCATAAGCTGCAAGTGGCACAAAGCGAACATAAAGCCGCACAGCAATTAGATGAGACAGCGCGGCACGAACTGAACAATAAGATCAGACAGCTGGAAGCGGAGCTCATTGAATGCAAAACCGAGCTGCAGCAGGACAAGAAGGATAGCATGGAGCACTTGGAAAAAGCACAGGAAATTATCATGAAACAACAGGCAATGTTGCAAATGCTTCAGGAAAAAGCAGAGAAAGAGAAATCTAAAGCAGAAACTGAGGCTAAAAATGAAGCTGTGAGTACTATGTATATTACCGGTTTTAACTGATTTATTTATCTTTAATGCACTTTTTTCAAGACTCAAACCGTTCTAACCATGGATCCAAGAGGACCAGGTGTCTAATAGAATCATGCCTGTCAATAAACAATAAAAGAGTAAGGAAAGTTTCAAATTAAATTTTTTTTTTCATCTTATAACCTACATTTACTAATTTAGTAATTCAAGACATCCTTAATAAAAATTCCCACTGGAAGACCTCCTTTAAGAAAAAATCAAAATTTCAATGAATCTCCGGATTGCTTTTGTCCCATAAAGCTTTTAAAATTATCTTCCTTACGAAATCAAGCTCGAGGTGCTTCCAGTCTCACTCTGTTTCGGACTTTTACAATCCCTCTAACTCGTATTGGACATGAAAAACTAAAAAGAATGTTTGGAAAATCAATCATCAAAAATTTATAGGTCTCCTAGCCGTTGCTATAAAAATATGTTTTTGTTTTATATGTTCTTTCGTTTTTACATTTAATAATAAAATAAAGCTTTTTTTTGTATATAAAAATTGAACTTTAATATTTGTGAATGGTGATGGAAAAAGTCAATTCGCGTAATATCCTAGTCTATTTTTTAGTATTACTATAATTCCACTGGTATTTTTTTGTTTTCTCCTAAAAAAATTTTATTCACCTCAAGTTATATGTATAAGGCAAAATATTTGAATAGCCGATATGTCTGCCGGTAAATAATTGAGTAGCTTATCTCGATTCAGCTTAAATGTATGAGAAGAGCCTCCTCCAAGACCCATATTCAAGAATATCTATGAAGGACAGTCGAGAGTGCTTCTGATGCCAGTCGAGCAATACCATTACAATCGCAGCCTGCGCTAAATTCGGCGTTGCATCAGGTTCCCTTCCTATATGTGAAATCTTACACTCTATTTATTTTAGGGTAAGTTCAGAAACAGTATCCAGAACTTATGTATTGAAAATCAAGTTTTAAATGAAAAAATTACATGTAATCAAAAATATTTTGATTTGCCCCACCCCCCGCATTATCTTTAAGGCTGATGTCAGAGTGCGCGCGAGAAGCGAAGCGAGAAGCGGATCGAGAAGCGAAGCGAGAAGCGATAAGCAAAGCGAGAAGATGACAGAGTGAGAGCGATGCGAGAAGCGAGCTACATTGCTCTCCTTTAGTTATTATACGGATTCAAACAAGGATTTTTTTTGCTTCCAGTGCAACACTTAGCTTTGTAGTAAATAATAAATAAATGATTTGTTTTAATAAATAGCAATATGAGCTTTCAAACAGTAAACAAAGCACAGAATGCAAGAAAACAATCGTACGCTCCGAGCGATTTGAAGCGAGCTGTTGCGATAAAGCGGATAACCAACTGCTTTCTCGCTTTGCTCTCGCTTTATCGCTTGAACTCGCTTTCTAATATTATTATAGATTATTATTATTATTATGATTATTATATGGCCATAACAACCCTTTCGGGTCAAAACCTGACGATCTATTTTCCTCTATTTCTGCTTCCTCCACTGAAGAACATTTTTATGTGGGTGGATTTCAAATCCTAAGCCACAACCTAGTTTTTCTAGGAGGGTTATGCCTAATGGCATGAGCGGGACTCGAACCTCGCACCTCTTGTTTGGCGAGAAAGTGCGCTATCCACTGGACCACCGAGGCCCCTTATAGATATAGATAATATACTTATATAATTTCTATTCTATAATATTTTCGCCGCTAGGTGGCGTAATTCATTTTTCACCTTTTGCCATTCTGGCCCTTTTTCGGCAATTTCTGAGTCTAATAACTATAATGTTTTTGATCCGATCGTTTTGCAACTTTCTGGATTACTTTATGACATGGTTATGAATACATCATTATGATAAAAATTAGAGAACTTTTGAGCACTTATCAAATTCTATTTGATAAATTCTAGGGTCTATGGGCACCCACATACTAAATTTCATGGTATTTCATTTCTTTTCGGGAAAGTGGAATGGTGTGATTTTATCGCAAAATGAATGTATCGAACGAGGCGTTGTATCATCAAATGGTTAGTTCTTGATATGTGTATTGTACAGACGGACCCTGCAAGCGAAGGCTCCAGCTCTCAGGATCAATAGCGGAGTCGATTAGGCTCCGTCTGTCCGTCCGTCCTTTTGTCTATCCGTCTGTCCATCCGTCTGGCTATCTGTCTGTCTAGCCGTATGTCCATCCGTCTGTCTAGCCGTCTGTTCATCCGTCTGTCCATCCGTCAGTCTATCCGTCTGTCTATCTGCCTGTCTATCCATCTGTCTATCCGTATGTCCATCCGTCTGTCTATCCGTCTGTCTATCTGTCTGTCTATCCGTCTGTCCATCCGTCTGTCTATCCGTCTGTCCATCCGTCTGTCTATCCGTCTGTCTATCTGCCTGTCTATCCGTCTGTCTATCCGTATGTCCATCCGTCTGTCTATCCGTCTGTCTATCCGTCTGTCTATCCGTCTGTCTATCCGTCTGTCCATCCGTCTGTCTATCCGTCTGTCCATCCGTCTGTCCATCCGTCTGTCTATCCGTCTGTCCATCCGTCTGTCCATCCGTCTGTCCATCCGTCTGTCCATCCGTCTGTACATCCGTCTGTCCATCCGTCTGTCCATCCGTCTGTCCATCCGTCTGTCCATCCGTCTGTCCATCCGTCTGTCCATCCGTCTGTTCATCCGTCTGTCCATCCGTCTGTCCATCCGTCTGTTCATCCGTCTGTTCATCCGTCGGTTCATCCGTCTGTCCATCCGTCTGTCCATCCGTCGGTTCATCCGTCTGTCCATCCGTCGGTTCATCCGTCGGTTCATCCGTCGGTTCATCCGTCGGTTCATCCGTCGGTTCATCCGTCTGTCCATCTGTCTGTCCATCCGTCTGTTCATCTGTCTGTCCATCCGTCTGTCCATCCGTCTGTCCGTGTGAACCCATTGATTTACGAGAGCTCCAGACTTCAAACTCGGCATGAAGATGTACAATAGAGATATCAACTTCTAAGATTTCGCTGATACCACGCCCCCTTCGCCCGATAATTGGTAAAAACAATTTTTGATGAAATCGCCATAACTTTTTCATGTAGAGAGTTATCAACACGGTATATAAGTTCATAATTAAAAACTGCAAAATGGAATTTCCCAAAATTTTGATACACTTCTCCATTTTCCCGGAAAGTGACAAAATGTGTATAGCAGTTTATGCAAGAGTCATAGACACCATGTAAAAAGTGGCATTCAACATTTTTCCATTCCACTTTGGTCCCCCCAAAATTTAATTAAATATATTTATTTTCATCAGTGGCCTCGGTGGTCCAGTGGATAGCGCACTGTCCCGCCAAACAAGAGGTGCGAGGTTCGAGTCCCGCTCATGCCTTTAAGCATGACCCTCTAGAAAAACTAGGTTGTGGCGTAGGATTTGAAATCTACCCACATAAAAATGTTCTTCAGTGAAGGAAGCAGAAATAGAGGAAAATAGATCGTCAGGTTTTGACCCGAAAGGGTTGTAATGGCCATACAATAATAATAATTTATTTTCATCACTATGTCATCCACAAATCCTGAAAATTTCAGAACGATCAGATCATAAACACCCAAGTTATAAGAGCTAGAAATTGCTGAAAACGCGCCTTGACCTGATTGCATCCATGTAGATCAAACGTAGACTTTAATAAAGCAAAATCTGATGTTAATTAAATTGATTAGCTTCCCCTGAAAATTGTTGACCAAAAAGAATATTCCAACTGAAAAGCTTTCAAACAAGAACTGGACTGGAAACGTCAGTTAAAAATTTCATGGTCAAACAAGTAAGAAAGCTCTAGTCGAGTGGACTCGACTACGAGATACCCTGATCCCAACAGTGCAATGCATTCAGAATCACTTAATATCGTTACACGCATACACACACACAGACCCACTTTTACCGTTATCCAGCGTCCGCTAGAGTCGGCGCTGCGTCAGGGGCCTCACCATATGTGACCTTTTACACTCTTTTGCGAATAACTTCTTCTCTACGATCCGATCCAGTTGAAACTTTTAGACTAAGTTCGAAATACTTTCCGAAATACGAGTACTAAGAATCTTGTTTTAAGTCAGAAAATTACACCTGTTATCAAAATTTTTTGATTTGCGGGGGAGGGGAGTGTGGCATCCAAAATTTGAGAAAATGCTTTTTGCGCATTATCTATGAGAACATACATGCCAAATTTCGTACTTCTAGCTACAAACGTTCTGCTGCCAGGTGATATAATGCATTTTTCACCTTTTGCCATTTATGCCCGTTTTCGGCCACTATATACAATACAATACAGAGCCTTTCTCAACAAAGACTTGAATCTAATGAGAAAAAATTTCAGAGAAGATTTGACACCTCAAAATCAAGACATACTGAAAATTGACTTATCAAACATATTTGTATTGGTGATATTATCGAGTATGACAGTTAAATTGACAGCACTTTTTGGCAAAATTGGAACGATTAGTCAACCCCCGGATGAGATTTGTTAGCCTAAATAATTTATCAAAAATTTGAGAATCTCGTATAATTATAATTGTAATAATAATTTAATATTTTTAGTCGATTTTTTTGGAAGTCTCCAAAGCCCTAAAATTGCATTAAAATTTGGACACTGTGACTTTGAAAACCGATTAAAATCCTTACTTGTTTTAAGTTCTATTCGATATACGGAATATTTAGTAAAAATATAAAAAGAAACATTTCAAACATACCCAAATTTGATTTATCATTCACATTCTATAAAGAAATGAACTGACATTTGTCAACCCTGAATTTTCGAAGTCGAATGGCTGTGACAAAAGTGACAAATTAAGTAAACAAATTACATATTTGCTTCGTGTCGATATTCTTTCTCAAAAAATATTAACAATTTTCTATAAAGTATTTACTTATATGAAGAGCACTCTCAATATATTTTCAAGCTTCTAAACTGTATACAGAATCTTCAAATTTAGTTAAAACACCAAAATGGAGCTCAATTTATGGAAGGATTTGGTGTTACAATGGGTAAATGGAATTTCGTTACAATCCCCAAAGTTTTATGTGCATTTTAACCGTATTTACTGCAGGTGAATTGTTGCAATTTTTCGGAACGCATTTTTACACTGGAAGAGGCCGATTTGTATGGATTCTTTGATTTGTATAAGGAGTTTGTCGACTTGGAGTTTTTGTCTGATAAGTGGAGTATAGACAAATTCCTTGAAGGTTTGTATCAATATTTTCACGTTTCACAGTACATCCTATTGTATGTTATTTTACAGAAAAATTCCCTTATTTTGAACTAAATTTGGACAGTGATGGTCACATTGTACGCAGCGACAATGTGTTTGTATTCTCGCTCCTTATGCACTTCAGCATCCCCAAACAAAGTCCCTTCTTTATCGATGTATTCAATAAGATGACCAATGTTTGGCAATTTATTGCAAACACCTTCTCGGATGGCATGGGAAAGTTAAAGAAAATCAACCGAGAACAACTGTGCTACATTATTGACAACATACCAGAAAACATTGATGGTATTCCTCCAATAGAATTCGGCGAAATCAATCAACGTTCTCAATACAGTCAATGCGATTTGTTTAATGTCGATGAGTACTCAAATGATTTGGAGCTTTGTAGCTCTGACAGTGACGATAATGCTGTCAATAATACCAATGAGACAGGCATATCTCCGCAGGTTGAGAACCAAAATGATGAAACTTTATATAAAACCGACTCGGTGCCGAAAAAGAAGAACGTTACCCGGAACTCAAACGACTCGAATTCAAATTCTCAGCGTAATTTGGATGAATCGTGTATTTCTGACATGAAGAAACTGCAGGTAAGTTTATGGAAAATACATAAAACTAACGCGAATATTTTCGAAATTTTCAGATTGAACTAGAATCATTGAGATATGAAAATGTCGAACTAAATATGGAGCTCTTTCGGTCTAATGAATTAAATGAGAAGCTAAAAAAAGGTAAAATCATATAATATTACTACTTACTAATTACTTAAGAACACACTCAATTTGCAGAGAACAGTTTTCAAAAGGAACATCTGAACAAGTTCCTGACAAAACAACAGAATGAGCAAGAGGGTGATTACTATAATATCTTTGTCGAGCTGGAAAAAGTATTAAAAGTGCACTAGGATTGGTAAACATTTCTAAACTTCATTTTTTTCAGTTGAAAAATCTTCTGATGAAACGAGATGATGAGCTATGCGAAGTGCGCAAAGAAAATGAGATAATGCATAAAAATGTAAGCCATAATTTGAGATACTCAAGAAAACTTCGAATAACATGTTCTATCCTTTCTTGCTTTGAAAAAAGTTTGCCAATTCCCAACAGGAGCTATCGCAGCAGACATGTGTCAACAAGGAGCTGGAGCGACTGGTGGAATCCCTGACGACGGACGACAAGGATGCTCTGTTGGTTCGCCTGCAGCGGGACAACCGACAGTTGAGAATACAGGCTCGTGACTTGCAGGAGAGGGATGCCGAAATGATCTATCGAGCACGCCAATTGAAGGAGGAGAACCAAAAGGTCAGTTCGGCTCGCAGCTTTGTTAAGCAAGGAAAACCTGTCAAAATTTCTATATTTCAGATATCCATAAACTATGACAATGCATTGTTTCGCATTAATCAATTTCGCACCAAATACAACATGCAAAAGGATGAGAATCTTAAATGTTATGCCGAGAAGGCGCAACTGGAAGCGGCCTATTATCGTCTGGAAAAACTCAGTATTCTAAACACCGAGGAAAAAGAACAAAAAAACATCAACCCAGAACGTGCAATCGATTTGGAAAACTTGCAGCGGAAAATGGATGATCTGGATGTGAAATTGCAAAAGCTGCACGAGCTGCAGCTGGGAAAGCCACTGATGCAACAGGAAATCGATGATCTGCGCCAGCAACTCTTCTTGGGAAAGGAAGAGTTCAATCAACAGCAGATCCTCGAGCGGCAACTCAACGAGGACAATGCCCGGCTGCAAAAGAAGCTATTGGAAGAGGGGCAGCAGCTGAAATCGATGCTGGAGAGGATTGGAGCCTATTTTAATATCACGATTAAGCCCCTGAGCGACAATATGGGTTTGCAGCATGTCGAGCAGTTGCTAATCACCCATGTGGAGGCTGTTATCGCAAGGAGAACATATGATTACAAGCAGAAACTGAGCCATATGGAAACATCCGCCTCTCAGGTGCTGAGCGTACTGTGCGCCATTAACAAGAAGCCACTGGAATTCCATGATTGCGATGATTCGAACTGCACCAAGTTGCGTGATCAGTTGGTTGAACTGGTTTGTGAGCTGGAAGAGCGCAAGCAGAAGTACAACAGGTTGATCGAAAGAAATGCTGATAGGGATAAGATAATGGCGAATATATTGGGACGCCTCAATCCCACCACTGCGTCTGGAAGCGCCCTGGTCCAAAACCAATGTCCAACACAAAACTATTGTGAATTAATTATGGAGCTGTCACGTTTTGTGACACAACACAACATAATGAATACGAAATGTGAGGAATACCGTAAAGACCTAGAGGACTCTCAGCAGGAAGTGGAGAATTTGAGAAAAGTATTAAAGGAAAACAAAAAACTTATTGAGAAAGAACAAACCAAAGTTACCTCTATTGAACAGGAACAAACGGAATTGAAAGAAAAATTTAACAAACTGCAGTTCATCCTCGATTATACGAAGAAATCAATAATCGATAGAGACTTTTACAATAATGAAGTTAAGAACTTACTCTTGGCATTGAGAAACGAGATAAATACCAGCTCTTCACTTTTCCTGGATGAAATGGATCAAACCAGAAAACTGATCCACCAACTGTGCTCTGAGCTCTGTGATTTGAGTATAAAGATTTACAATCTAAAGTGCCGCATGGAAGAAAATGTGGTTGCCGAATTGGGAACTGAAGAATTGGAGCCAGTGCCTGTAAATACCTTCAGTGACAGATTTATCTGCCGGATTTCATAAATGGGCATATCCCACATCCCATGCATTTCCTTGCTTTTCAGATTAATACAGATTTGTAATATTGTTATATTTTTTGAGCTATATTTTTTAATAAAAGTTAATATATTTTAATCCGAAATTATTTCAATGTTAAGTCAAAATGTTTTTGATCAGATTATCTAGTTATTATCAGACAATTTCATATTGATATTGCATCAATATTTCATTCACGAAAAACAAATTAATTTTATTGATAGGATTGATGGGACTTTCAGATTTCAGTAGGTTCTCTTAAAGCTTGAAGACTCATTAGAGATTCTGTTCTTTATTTGAAATCTGTCGGTGAATTTACAATTTTTTTTTTTTGTAAGGGAATATTAAGAATTACAATACATCATGTTTCACAAGCTGATTGGGATTAGATCACATCCCTAATTGGGTGAGTACCCTGGCTTGGCTGCTGTCCAGAAGGTTGGGTTGGCTTTCAAGCTTGATGACGTACTTTCAGCTGGTTTTGTTATCGACCCACGGAAAGCCAAGCTGGCAGTGGAGCCGGAAGCTGTGGCTCGGCAATGGACAAGATCCTGCGCGCTTTGGTATGGAGCCTTTGCATGATTATGTGGTAACTTTTTCTAGTTTGATGTCATATGTCCAGATAGGCTTGATAATGACCTTTGAGACCAGCACTTTGAACTCTTATATATGTATTATCTTAGGATACCCTTCGATGAGGCAGACTCAACGCTGACGTCACACAGTGGGCGATCGTGTTACACTAGCGGCATTCTATTAATAACTTTCGAAGGTATTAAGATATTAGCAATTCAGAAAATAATCTTAAAATTGTTGATAAATTATCAATATATTAAATTTAAATAAAAGATATGATTAATTAGTCGTCATACTAAAAAAAACCTGCTTTGGTGCTGACACCAATAAATTATAAGAATGATTCATATATAAATAAGAAAGCTCTAATCGAGTGAGGTCACTACGAGATACCCTGATCCCAACAGTACAATGCAATCGAAATCACTTAATACCATAATACCACAGATCCAGTTTTACCGTTATCCAGCGTGCGCTGGAGTATTCTACGATCCACTTGAAACTTTCAGTGTAAGTTCGAAATAGATTCCAAAATACGTGTGTTCAAAAGCTTGATTCAAATTAAAACAAGATAGAGTGCTGCAGTCGAGAGTGCTCGACTGCGGGTATACCCTGATCCCAGTCGAGGAATACAGTTACATTCGCCTAATGCAGTCACACAGACACACGCATACACATACACACTTATACCGTTAGACAGCGTGCTCTGAAGTCGACGCTGCGTCAGCCGCCTTTAACATAGGTGAATTTTTGCACTCTTTTGCGAATAACTTCTGTGTTTATTATTCGATCGATTTGAAACTCTCAGGATAAGTTTAGAATAGCATTCACAATACGTGTGCTGAAAATCTTGTGGTAAATCAAAAAATTACACCTGTTATCAATTTTTTTTATTTGCGGGGGAAGGGGGCGTGGCATCAAAAATATGAGAAACTGCTTTTTGCGCATCACCAATGCGAACCTTAATGCCAAATTTCGTGCATCTAGCTATAAACGTTAAGCCGCCAGGTGACATAATGCATTTTTCACCTTTTGGCATTTTAACCCGTTTTCGGCCACTTCTGAGTCTTATAACTTCGGTGTTTATGATCTGATCGTTCTGAAACTTTCAGGATTAATAATATTGTTATAAATATATATTCTAGAATTTGAACCATTATGATAAGGATTGTTTGGGGGGGACAAATTTAGGATGGAAAAATGGAAATGAAAAATGGAATTTTTTGATGCCACTTTCTGTATAAGATCTATGGACACCTACATACCAAATTTTATGACTCCAGCTTAAAATTTGCGACAGTTATATACATTTCGTCACTTTCCGGGAAAATAGAGAAGTATATTAAAATTTTGGGAAATTCCATTCTGTAGTTTTTAATCATGACCCTATTTGATTAAATTTGGTGTTGATAGCTCTATAAATACCAAAGTTATGGCCATTTTATCGAAAATCGTTTTTATCGATTATCGTGCGAAGGGGGCGTGGCATCCGAAATTTGAAACAAACTCGTATTGCGTATGCTACACACGGATATTCATACCAAGTTTCATGTCTGTAGCTTTTGTAGTTTCCGAGATCGGCGCGTTCATACAGACGGACGGAAGGACGGACAGACGGATATGGCTAAATCGACTCTGCTGTTGATGCTGATCAAGAATATATATACTTTATGGGGTCTGCCGTGCCTCCTTCTGCCTGTTACATACATTCCAACAAAACTATTATACCCTTTTCCCATTTTTTAAATGGGATCAGGGTATAAAAAATTAAACCGGTTATCAATTTTTTTTGATTTTCGGGGGAGGAAGCGTGGCATCAAAAATTTGAATTTCGTGCTTCTAATTATAAACGTTAAACCAGGTGACATTATGCATTTTTCACCATTTTTACATTTAATCACTACTCAGTCTTATAACTGCGGTGTTTATGATCCAATCGTTCCGAAATATTCGGGATTGATTAATGAAATTGTCGTGAATATATATTCTAGAATTCGAACCACTATGATAAGGATTTTAAGAATTATAAGCACCTATTTAATTTGGGGGGACCCATTTAGGATGGACAAAAATTGTTGACGCTACTTTTATCATGGTATCTACGGGCACCCACATATCAAATTTGATGACTCTAGCATAACAATACTGCTGTTATATACATTTCGTCACTTTCCGGGACAATGGAGGGGTGTATCAAAATTTTGGGAAATTCAATTCTGCAGTTTCTAATTATGACCCCATATACGGAATTTGGTGTTAATAGCTCTGTAAATGCCAAAGTTACCACCATTTTATCGAAAAACGAATTCGTCTATCTTCTGCGTACGGTATTCACCGACTTTCACGCCAAGTTTGTAGTCTTTAGCTCTTATATTCTCCAAAAACAGCGCGTTCATACAGACAGACAGACGGACATGGCTAAATCGACTCGGCTATTGATGCTGATCAAGAATTTGATTTCAACGTTTTGGGGTCTGCCACGCCTCCTTCTGCCTGTTACATACATTCCAACAAAACTATTATACTCCTCTTCACATTTTTCAAGTGGGATCAGGGTATAAAGATATAATGTGCAATTTTCTCAGCGATACGAAGTCAATGTGCAAAGAGGCGTGAAAAGCTGGAAATTCACTTGCTGAAACAAATAGACTCTTCGGAAAATCCCAGTTTTTCAGCGGGCTTTGAGAAAAAACGTAAAAATTTTAAAATTACACCTATTTGTTGACTTTACCTTATACACATATCTGCCTTATATGCATATATTTACGGTGCTGTTTAGTAACAATATTTCACACATTTGGATCACCTTGGACTATTCAAATACGGATAGTTGTTTATATAGTAATATTACTGTCAAATGGCCAAAGGTACTCAAAAGATTAACATGTGATTCTGAATTAAAGGTTAAAACTTGTGTACTTTCCCGAGTTCATGCCAGAGACACAAGGTACTCTTCAGATCCCAGATTCCCAATCCCAATAAAAACATATAGGTGAATAATACTTTTATAATTTTTGTTTTATCATAACTTTTATTTACCGCATCCATGAAATGCATAAAATGTATAATTCGACGAATAGATGTATGATATTATTGGAATGTTCCAATTTATTTTTTGTTTTTGGATTATTTGGTTAATATATTTGTATTTTTCTTTATATATATAGATATATGAATATGTATAATATGTATGTATATGTGTATATAAATTTAGTTAACATTAATTCATTCAATATTTTTTATTTTTCTTTGAAATTTCGTGCGTTGTTCCACAGAGAGGAAATACTGAAGAAGTTCAGTCAAGTTCTGGTCGAATTCACAATGTCATCATCATTCTGGGGTACAACGCAATCAAAATGTACAAATCGAATAGCTTTAATACTTCCTACAAATACTCAAATATCTCGGCATATATCATCCAGCTGCAGTTTGCCAGTTCGTTTTTATAATAGTTTTATAAAATCTTAGTTGCCAGGTTTATAATTGAAATTGTATTGTTTGTTTCGGGAGTTGATCATGGATAAGGGATAATGGATCTTGGATCAATGGCAACCACGGCAAGTCCCCCATCAAAAGTCTTTGGCACATTTCTCGTTGCTTGCAAATTCGTTTAAAAAAAACCCAAACCAAACCGAAACCAAAACCAAAACCAGTCAAGTTTTATGGGTTTGTCATCTCTCTCACATTTTAAACTGATATGTAATTTATGTGTTCCGACGTGATGCCAATATCGAAAGGAGTTAGCAAAGGATTGGGATTAAAGTTCTTATATAGCCAGCTCAGAAGCAGAAAGTGTGAAAAGTATGCTTAGGCGAGAGTTTATAATAATTTTTTGGTTAAAATTTTCTATTTTCTTTTGTTTAATTTTTTAACTGCAAACATTTTAAGCTAAGTTGGGAGAATCGTCTTAAAAGCCAGAGGTCTAACGGGAAAGATTTGAATGTCAAGAAAATTAAAGCAGCTAAAATTTGATATTCGTCTGAAATGAGTTCAAGTTTTTTAAAATTTTCTTCGAAATGATATTAAGCCCAGAAGATTTCGAATTAGAAAAAATTTGGACATTTCATAGAAAATTTTATATCAAAAAATTTCTCAAGTCTCAAGATTGTTCTTAAAATTCTCTATCCTTTTAAAATTGATCTTTAATATGACAAGTTATATAAAAAATACATAAGTTTTGGTCTTCCTTAGGGAACCATTAAATTGAACATCTTTTAAATCAAGTCTTCACATTCAAATTGGGCTTCAAATCCACAACTTACACAGTCCCTAAATCCAGCCAAAAAAAGTAAAACCTACACCGATTAGATCTGCTCTTTTAAAACATCCCAACTGCTACTGCAAATCGATAGATTGGTTTCGTATTCTCCATATTTTCTTTTAAGTTTTTCATTTAACAATAACTTTTAGGCATATTTTCATAATTTCAAAGATTCGATTAAAATTGCGGCTAAAACATTTTTGTCTTTTTTTTTTCGTCTTTTGCTAATTATAGAGGGATAGTATGTAATTCTTAGAGCTTTTTTAACTATCATTTGGTATCTAATACGCGTAATTTATAATTAATTTGTCAACAAACAATCAGCTACAATTTAACGCTCTCTAATTATAAACTTACTATTTGTTCGTTTCAATTCTCGTAAATATATATAATTTATTTATATATATTGGTATAATTTGATCGTAGTTAACTACTAAATATTTTGGCTTGTGTATTTTAATATAAGGCCGCTTGGGGCAACTGCTATAAAAGGCTCAATTTGCTATAAAAACAAGACCCAAAACTGAAACTGTAGAGTGAGATGTATATATTGTTAGTCAGAGATAGAGATAGGGCGTTTGGCATATAATAGAGTGAGAAAGATAGTTTAACTACAGCTTGATATTTGTTAATTTTCGTAGACTGTTTTTATTATTATTATATTTTGCATTGATTTTCTGCTCAGAGCAACTGGATCAATCGACTCAATCGATAAAAATTGATTTGATTTGAATGAGAATAGCTGAAGAATCGTCTTACGACTTGTTTTGACCATAAAAACCTTTACATATCTGCATTTCTAAGAACTTTCACCAGTTGGCACTTACTCGACCCACATTAAGGGCTGAATAGTTAAGAAAACCTTTGAGAAATTAATGTTTTAATCTCATGAAAGTCAAGTGTTTAAGTGTAGAAAACTTTTAAAAACTGAATTCCATAAATGAAAAAGTTTGGAAAACTTTCTCCGACTATTTTAAGATAAGTTCTTGACAACTTGACACCAAAAAGTTACAGCTGGTTTTACATATATTGATAGTTTTTTGAGTTCGTTTAACATTTTAATAGTTTTTTAACATTTTCGAGAGGACTAGAACCAGCTGTAACCTATAATAGATATGGAAAATCCTCATTACAAATCATCTTGAATCGATTAACTCAGTTCATTTAAGCAGAAAAAATTTGATTTGATTTAAATTTTGTTAACTGGATATTATTATGTGTAAAACATAATCTATATAATATTGTATTTTCGACTGTTGCAAGGATTTGTCACAACAAAGGCAACATTTGACTTGGGGTGTATTAATATTTATCCATAATTACAATATTTAGTGAGGCTTTTGTTAAAAATCCATCGAGTTGCTATGCTCGGTTAAAAAACACTCTATATAATATGTATATGTATATCTATTATGCAGTTAGTTGCATTATCTTTTTCTAATTGTTTAAATTCATTCAAAACTCACTCAGTTTCCTGCTAAATTTTTTCGCATACAATTTTCAGTTTGTTCTTTGGAACATTGCATATGTAAAGGGTATGTATGTGTGTGTGTATCTATGTCTATAAGGTTAGATATATGTATATATAATATATATGTGTATGCGATTCATACCATCCGTAAGGAATGGAATCCGCAATGCGTTTGTGCCTGCTAATCAAGCGGAATAGTACCTTGCATTTTGGTCATAGTTAGTATACGAAATTGGTAGTACGAATGATACGATACGAATGATACGATATATATATATATATATATATATGTATATATGTAAAAGCATTTGTGGCATATTATTATTATATTAGAATAACATACAAAAATATTAAACCAATTTACGTAAAAAAGAGATAACAACTTAGTATAATGAGAGCACAGCAATCAAATATGTAAATTATGTACATTATATAAGAAAATGGTAAATACTTAGCGAGCATATAAAACATAGCAAAGGACAGACAGGGACTAAAAATAAATAAAATAAAAAGAGAAACAAAAATAATAATACAATGTAAACACGTTGAAATCCACAATTGGAAATTGAAATTGAAATATAAATATCAATATATACATATACATATAGATAATATATATGTATATCTGTTAAATTGAATGGAATGGAATGCACTTGGCGCTTAGGCTAAAAGGCATTTACTTCAGCTCGCTGCCGCTACCGGGTGTTGCCGATAGCGCCATCTTGGAGAGCGTGGCCAAGGAACGTTTCGGGAATGTATTACTGCCATCCGATGGATCCGAGAATAGTTTACGGAAGCTGCAAAAGTCAATGAAAGACAATTAGATAAGACGAATCAATAGGATGCAATGGGAAAACTAAATCGACTTGGTCCTATGGCTTCCAAGAGTTCGAAATATTACTCCAACTCTTCACGTTAAGAAGTTTTAGGGACTCAAATCGAAAATAAAATATATTGCTTATTTTAAAAGTATATACTTTTGAGAATGTTTTCTCAAATTTTAATTGAAATCGGTGCATTATAGGTATATCATAGGTCTGAAACTGAATCTGAACTAAACTTTAATAAGGGGCTTCTTTATAGATATAATAGCTAGTTCGTAAATCAGGAAATTTTAATTTGTAGCACAATGTATATTTTTTTCGGTCAAAAAACAAGTTTTCAAAAACCTAAAAATTCGAATTTTGGTGAGTTTTGAAGTTGTTAAAATTGCATCACAACATATATGAGATACAATGTACATTATTTCTATAAAGTTTTAATAAGAACTCTAAAAAAATTTAAAAAATCACTCCTTTTTGTGTGGTAGAAAAGGTACCCCTTAACGGACTAGTCCTCCGGACTTCTATTGCGATTACTTAACAAATAGTGGCTATAACAAGACTATCGGGTCACAACCCTATTTGTCTTTATTTTTGCTTCCTTTAGATCTTTTTTAATTGGGTTACTTCAATTCCTACGCCACAACCTAGTATTTCTAGGAGAGTCGTGCTATCGACATGAGTGGGACTCAAGCCCACAATAACCTGTTTGGCGAGACAGTGCGCTATGCACTGGTCCATCGAGCCCCCTCGAACCTTTTATTATTATTATATGGCCATAACAACCCTTTCGGGTCAAAATCTGAAGCTCTATTTTCCTCCATTTCTGCTTCCTTCACTGAAGAACATTTGTATATGGGTGGATTTCAAATCCTACGCCATAACCTAATTTTTCTAGGAGGGTCACGCCTAAAGGGATGAGCGGGACTCGAACCTCGCACCTCTTGTTTGGCAGGTCAGTGCGCTATGCACTGGGCCATCGCGCCCCCTCAAACCGTTTACAACACTTACAATTTGCGTATGCCCGATTCGGAGCTCTTTTTCCAGGGTGCATCATCTGGCTCGTAGGGTAGCGGTCCCTGCACTGGTGCATCGTGTCCCGGTGGCCTATTAATAAAATAATGTAATAATTAAATAAAACTCAATTATGCCACCGGACTGTCTGTTGGTCTAAATGATTTGGAGGAGGCCAATTAATCATTCATTCCAACTGCCAGTCGACAGTTTCCTACTACGCACGTTTCGCCCGCCACATCATCGACATCCGCCTCTACGCCATCATCAGGCTCGTTGTCATCATCCCGAGCATCCCGTGCGTCATCGTCGTCGCTGTCATCGGAGCTGGAAACGTGACGCGTACGCTTGGATGCTGGCTTCAGCTCGGCGAGCTGCTCGTTCAGACTGTCGATGGTGGTCAACAGATCGTCCCGTTCGCTGATTAGCTCCTTTAGCTCCCGCGTGGTATAACGCGGCCGGTTAGGATCGTTTTGATCATCATCATAGGACTGCACCAGATCCTCGTTCTCCTTTTCGGCCAGACCCAAACGCTTGCGCAGCTGGTTGATTTCGCGGCATTGATCCTGCAGCTGGGCTAGAAAGTCGGCACGTTCCTCGCACAGTGTCTTCACCTGGGCCTGCATCAGCTTATGGCGACGGCGTGTATCACGCTCGGAAGCCTTCAGACGCTCCGCCTGTATATTGACCTGTGTGTATATATGATTAGTCAGGGATTAACCATAAGGGATGAGCTAATTGTGGCCGACTTTACTCACATGCTCCAGCTCGCTGTACTTGTCCTGGAGCTCACGTTCGCGCTGCTTGAGCTCATCGCGCTGCTTGTAGATCTGCTCCTTGAGCCGCTGCAGCACTTGGGTGTCAGAGAGTGCGCTGTGCAGCTCGTTGTTGGTCATGCTGATGATGCTCTCCGTTAGGCTGGCGCCCAGACCCGAGCTTTGTGCCGAGGACGATTGCAGGTCCTGGGTTTGCTTCACCAGTCGCTTGTTCTCATCCTGCAGCGACGATACCAGATCCACAAGTTCGTTAGTCTCGGTGCGCCATTGCTCCTCAATCAATTCCAGTTCCTTTTCGAAACGCCGCCGAAACTCGGCCTTCTCCAGCTTTTCGCTCTCCAGCTGTGCGATCTTCTCGCGCAGCTCCTGTATGGTCGTGTTCTCCCGCTCATTCTTCGTGGCCAGCGCCTCCAACAATTCCAGGGTATTAATTATTTTTGGCATCAAACCGCTTACGGCATCGGTGCCATAGCGATCCATGATGCGCTCATACTCTTTGCCAATATCCGATGCCAGATCGTAGACATCGACCACACCGATGTCATCGATGGCGTCCAAGACCATTTCGCCCATTTCATTTAGATGGAAGCCGGGCATCGAGTGGGGGCGCCTCTAAACGTCTGCCAACCAACAGCTGTTGTCCTCCGGCTCAAATATGTTTGTTCCCAGTCACGGGCACAGTCACAGTCACAATCACAATCACAGGCACAGTCACAGTGGGCAGTCGCAGTCACAATCAGGATGGGATGCCCTTCACTTCATCTGTCTGTCGCCCACAACAAATGGCAAAAAAGACACACACACACACGGCACAGACACGGACACGGACAGGTGGTGGTGGTAAAGCAATTAATCCGAACGAACTTCGATCTGCAACTGGAACTTGAAATTTGATTTTTACAAGTCTCTCGATGACTGCATACTCGGTATACTCGGTACAATACTCGGTAGACTCGTTACTTGCTCCGCGCTCCGCTGGATGAGTAATATGTAAATACAAAATTTTGCAAAGCCCTCGCAGCTGTGCGTTGTGGTCGTGCGGGTGGTGGCAATTGGGTAGTTGGGGAGGAGGACGTGGGGACCCCGTCTATGTATGCAAAACGAGCGTACTCGCTCTCCCGCTCGCGCTCGCGCTCGCTCTACACATGCGCGCCGCACAATGTTGCTGCTTGTGTGACCAAAAGAGATGCACTGAATCTATCCAACATCCAACTGTTGGCGTAGCTATCGCTTGTCGGCGCATATCGATTAATCGAAATTTGAAATGTTCAAATATGTTTGGCATGCATTTTGCCAATATTGCCATAAAACAACGAACAGTGTTACCAGCTTGTTATTTTTTGCAAATGTTTTAATTATCAACTGAATTGTTATTTAATAATTAACATATTGCAATCATTATTTAATAACAAAATTATTTACATAATTTTTTCATTTACAAATTTGTTATATTATAATAAAAAACTGACCTCTCCAGGGTTAGCCATCCTTCATCGACATATTCATGACATATTTTCGTCGACTTTTTTTTTTTAAATGTTGAATTTTGTTTGAGAAAATAGTTAAATATTAAAATCAAAATAAAATCAATTTAATGCCAATTTAAGCTTAATATTATTATTACAGTGGCAGCTCGATTATCCGTGATTCGATTTACCGGGAATTTCGATTAACCGAGAAATACAAAAAATGTAGAGTTTTTCGTTTGCCCCGATTACCCGGGATTGCCTCTAATATCCGGGATTTAGAAAATATCCCACTTCAGAAAATGATATCCAACTTCAGAAAATGTATCGGAAGAATTTGAGGATGACGACTTAATTATTTCGAAACCCACTTTAACGGAAGCTATACACGGATCCAGTGCATTTTCAGATTTTCTAGAAAACACCGACTGTTCTGGTGTTACGGAGCAAGACAAAATACACCCTTACCGTATTCAAGAAAAGCTTCTTAACCAAAAAATACAATTAAGAATGCTAAGGCAAGCCACATTGAAAGAATTTTTTGAATAATCTATCAATTTTTCTGTAGTATAAAGTAAACAGCATTAAGAAACTCTCCTTAATAGTATACCCCTATTAACCGGCAAAATCGATTATCCGGGATGCTTCCGGTCCCAACCAATTGAGGTCCTATTGTATTATTATTATTATTGTTATTTGGCCACTTTTTTCCTTAATTTCTGCTTCCTTCACTGAAGAACTTTTTTAACATGGGTGTATTTCAAATCCTACGCCACTACCTAGTTTTTCTAGGAGGTCATGCTTATATCGACATGAGCGGGACTCGAACTCGCACCTCGTGTTGGGCGAGGTCCACCAAGGCCCCATAAGCCTAATATTAGACTAAGCATAAAAATTAAATTTTTATTAAAAGATATTGTTTTATTTGCATATAAAGTTGGTGTTTGTCGATTCGATGAATGATGCATTGTCAGATTAATCAAGTAATTATGTGACAAGCAATTAACGATAAATTCATGAAATCGCATGAATTGTGCATATAAATTTGTCAATCGTTTGAATTAAAGAATTATTAACAAACTCTATTTTAATCGACATTATGCTTGGATGTCTCTTTTTTAATCGACATTATGCTTGGATGTTTCTTTAATTTTTGCTAAATCGATTATTGCACTATCGTTGATATAATGAGGAAAATTTTAATATAATTAAATTTTATAAACAATAAATTTGAAAATACTATGCGATGTACAAAATGTTCATAAAAACATGAATAAATTATTATATATTTTGCATTAAATTTATTACAGTCGAACTTCTCTATAGTGAACATCTACACAATGAAGCTCTCCCTATTATAAGTTGATTTCAAACACACAACTTTTTCGTTCCAATTTAAATACGTGTATGTTTTCTGTATAATGAAGTTTCTATATAATGAAGAGATTTTCGGGACCCGTCAAGATTCATTATAGGGAAATTCGACTGAATTATTAAAAACAATTTTGCAATAGCAATAAACTTGCAACATGCGACGTACATATCGATATATTTACAACAAATTATCGAAAAAGCAAGCCTGTGTGCTGCCCTTACGCTTGAGGCTGCAATGGACAAAGAATGTTGCGAAACGCACTTTGATTTGAAATTGCGCGCGCAGCGTTTGAACAAACGAAATTACGCGCGAATATTTAAAACTCAAAATGGACAATATAAATTCATATTTTTTATTCATTGGTTTTGTTTACAAAAATTGTATAAATGTTTGCTTTTGCTTTGTTTTTCCATATATTGTGGTTACATGTAGGCATTTTTATTACACATGATTTGGTTGTTTTTGTTGGTGTTTGTATAAATCTTTATTACTAGTCGATCGTTATGCAACAGTTGCATAACAAAATAGCACTTTCTATTTGTATATTATTATTATTATTATTATTATTATTATTATTATTCCTTTTGTATGTTATATACTAAAGAATACAGTTATGCAGCGGCGACTAGCAAGTTTCTTTATAACACTTTCACTCTCTCTCTCTCTTACACACAATACTCTCTCTCTCTCTCTAACACTTTCACGCTTCGCTTTACGCTTAATAATAATTTTGGGGGATTTTTGGGTTTACATTTTTAGCGGTTGCCTCAGTTTTTTCGATTAGATTTAAGTACATTAAAATTAGCTACAGTTCTTTGGAGTGGGCGGGGGGAGTGGGAGGGGCGGGCATTGCATTTACATAATTTTTTTTTAATATTTTTTAAATTTTTTATGTATGTATATAAAAAAAATACACAAGTTGCGCTATGCATAACAATTTTGTTTTTTGTTTGTTTTTCTTTTTTGCAACAGTTTTTTTCCGTTTGTTTTAAGGACTAGATTAGGAACCACATTTGTACAGTTTACATATTTTGTGTTTTTTTTCATTTTGTGTTTTTAAAAAAGTTATAAATAAAAGGTAAATGTACAATGACAAATGAAAATTGTTTTTCTTTCTTGTTTTCTTTTTTGGGCCTTGCGTTGCATTTTCTTTTGGTTTGCAGCATTAAAAAAAATAACTTAACTATTTATTTTTCATATTTATAATAATAATTAAAACAATAAATAAAAGCAGGGCAAGGGGGAAGCGGGAAACTTGGTGGGTTTTTTTTTTGTAATGCTTAAAATTAAATTTTGGCAAGCATTTCAATGGCAAACGAAATTTTTGGTTAAGCACAAAATATTAAAAATAATAATAATAATAAAATTAAGAAATAATAAAAAAATATATATATGTATAGAACTATATAAAATGCACACGCACACACGACTCAGTCACACGCATATGTTTGTTGGTTTGTTTGTTTGGCACACAAAACTAGGCATAAATAAATTAATTAGTGTTAATTAATAATCATTATAATAATAATAATAGTTATAATAATCATATATTAGTCGGTAACAATAGGATGGCAACTCAATTAAGAAAAAAAAAACCTGCATTTCAGTGCACTTTATAATTAATTAGAGTAGACTACGAGACTAGCTAATAATATAGATTAACCTCACGTGCCGGGAGCTGGAGGCGGAGGCGGCTGCACCTGCGGCACCTGTTGCACCTGCACCTGCTGCTGCGCCAGTTGCAGGAGCAGCGCGGAGGCAGCTTCAGCTGGCAGCACAGCAATGTGGCGCTTCATGCGTTTAGCTGGCGGCGGCTGAGACGATGACGGCGACAGCGTCTGTATTATTGTTGATGATGTTGTTGGTGTTGGTGTTGTTGTTGTTGTTGTTATGGGCATGAATGTTGGTGACAACCCACCCACAACGCCCACATCCTTGACCAATATGGCGGCATCTTGTGAGTCAAACTCATCTGGTAGCAGCGTTAGGTTTCCAATGTTGGCCTTGCTCTGCTGCAGCTGCAGCTCCAGCTGCACCTCCATAATCTGTTCCTGCTGCACATCCTCTGGCACCACTTCCTCATCATCGTCATCATCATCATCATCAATGTCTACTATGGATATAATGTCGCTGCTATCATCATTAATAATAACATCATCCTCATCCTCATCCTCATCCTCGTCAGTTTGGCCAATATCGTTGGGATCCCCATCATCATCATCATCAACATCATCAACATCATCAACATCATCGCCGCCATCGTCCGCTTCGGACTAGCTGCTGCTTGACTGCGTTTGCAGTGCATTTGCAGTGGATGTATTTGCCGCAGCCACGCCCACATTGCCGCCCATCACACTGCTGCCGGGAAAGTGGCAGAGGCAGGCCGGATTCGGAAAGTGTCCGTTGTGCGCGTCCAGCTTCTTGGTCAACGTCTGCCAATACTCAATCTGCACGTTCAGCAGCTCAATTTTGCGTTTGCGCTCCTCCAGCGCCAGGGACATCATGTGCTCATTGTGTTGTCCGCGCGAGTTGCTGCCGCTGCCACTGCTGTTGTGGTTGTGGTTGTTGTTGTTGTTGCCACTGCTGCTGCTGTTGCTGGTGTTCAGGTTGCTGCTGCTGTTGTTGTTGTTGTTGTTGTTGTTATTGCTGCTGCTGGTAATGCTGGTAACGCCGAGTCCATTGTAACCATTGAAGCTGCCCGCAGCAATGGTTATGCCGCTGCTCTGCTGCGCATGCGTCATGTCCTGGCGACTCGGGTATCCGTTGAGCAACAGTTGCACGTTGCTCGCGTTGCCGCCGTTGCCACCGACAGTGCCGTTTGTGGCAGCAGCAGCAGCAGCAGCGGCAGCTGCAACAACAGCGGTCGTTGCAGTTGTTGTGGTCACATTGTTGCCGCGCTGCAGCCGTGGCAATTGCAGCGTTCCATGACGCGAGCTGCCCACACCGCTGGTTACGGCATTTATCGCCGCCTGCAGACCGCTCTGCGGATGATGCACCGCCGACAGGCCCAGGCCATTGAGCAGCTTGTGCTGCTGCAGCTGCTCGGGGGTAAGCGGCAGGGCGCCACGTGACACCGTGTTGCCATTGTTGTCCATGTTGCTGATGCTGCCGGTGTTATTGTTGTTGTTGCCGCTGCCGCTGCTGATGTTGTTGTTGTTGTTGCTGCTGCTGCTTCCACCAACAGCGCCATTTTGCAGTGTCTTATTGATGCTCGCAAAGGCATTGACCCGTATGTTCCCGACGGTGATCTCTGTCTTTGGTGCCACACCGCCCGACATGTAGCTGCCGGTGGAGGAGATGGAAGTCTTGGTGGAGCACACCGGTGAGCTAAGGGCACGTGGCAATGGATCATTCGTATTGTGCACACCGTTGGCCAAATTGCTGCCATTGATGTTGGGCAAGGAGCCGCCGGCGCCGCTTTGCTGCTGCAGTTGACGCAAGTCTGTGGCAAATAACACCTCGTCCTCCTCCTCCTCAAGGCATACCTCCGGTGCCTTCGGACTGGGGCAGTCCTCATCGTCATCATCGTCCATGCAATCCATGCCGTTCTCAGTCTGCTCGTTGTCGCTGATTGTTTCTGATTTGATCAGTATAACATCCGTGTCCATGCCCTCGTACAATTGCATCTGGCGAAGGGACGGAAATATATATCAATAAAATATATGTATAAAGCCTACTAGTTCTATTAGAAAGTCACTCTAAGGCCGTCGAGTGCTCTAAATTTTAGCTTAAAAGAGAGGAGAGGATTCCTATCGCACCCTTCCTATATCGGAGCTTTGAATAAGACTTAAAGCTGAACTTTTAAATCTAACTTTACATTCAAACTTGTGCTCAAAGCTCTTCTGAACTTTGCGCTTAATCTATGTCTTAAAAAGCTCTGTTTGTCCACTCCACTTCCAACCTTTCCCTCCGGTTCATACCTTTGAGTCCTCATAATCATCACCCAAATGACGACCATTGCCAGTCGCCTGGCTGCCAGCGCCATCCGGTGACATTTGCTCGGCAATGTATTGAGCCACAGAATCCTGCTGCGACAATGTGTTCAGTAGATCCATGAACGAGCGATTGCCCTTATCCTCGCCACACAAGTCCTTCTTGAGGAGCAGCTTCATGTTCTTGTAGAGTTGACGCAGTTGCTTGGCGCTCCGCTGATGATAGACCTTCGCGTTGAACTCCTTGGCTATCTGCAGCCAGACCTCGTCCTTTTTGCGATTGGACTCGGCGTCCGTTCGTTTATTCTCAATCACATCCTTGTACTGGGCCGCATAGCCGAGCACCATATTGCGCTCCCGCTGCGTATAACGGGGAGTCTTTTCCATTTTCAGCCGTTTGCAAGACGTCTTGAAGCTGAAAACAATAAGGACGAAAAGGGAAATTTAGTTTTGGATTGAAATTGATTAAGATTGAAGATACTACATCTATATTTATTAACAGAACCCGTATAATACGGTCTGCTCACTCAAAAGACCGAAAAGAAATAAACGGTCTCGTTCACGGTCTCTCCCGTTCGTCGCTCAGCGATTGAGGGTCGGTAAAAGAGCTAAAGCAGCTCAGTGTCTGCGAAAACGGTCCTTTTTTAGATGCCTCTTAAGTTTTTGCCGTGGATATTTCGTCATTTTCAACGCTTTGAAGAAGGAGACAACAAAGAGGTATCTACTCATACACACGCACAACCCTGAAATATGCCCAATAGACCTTTTGCCGATTTTTAACGAAACAAAGGGTTTCGAGTAAGCCCGGAACCAAACAAGGCGAGCAAAAATGCTTGTCGGTTTATCAACAGAACAAGCCGAGCGGGTCTACGTCTTAAGGATTCCTTAAATTTTTATTTAGAGCTTATTTTAACACTACATGGAGATTCGAAGGACGGTATTCAGATTCATAATATCAAATAAATCGATAATATTCATGTTTTTATGGATTTTTAAGGAGTGTTTGAGCGTTTGTTAGAAAAGTTTGCTCTTAATTATGCCCCAAAAATTGCATAGATCCCTTGATATTTTACAAGATACCATAGATTCTGAAAGGAGCATATAAAACATTGATTTAAAGATCATATATCAAAAGCTTGGCATCAAACACGCTGAAAACTTCGAAAGCTTTATGAACTTTGTTATCCAAGTTATCCTAGAAATTTTTAGCTTTCCAAGTTTTTCTACTAACCAATGCTTTGAAAGTGATTCTGATTTTACAAGTAAAATTCGCCTTATGTTTCAAATGAAAATAGCTAGGCCTGACAATGTTTATGTAGATTTATCACGTTATCGTCATGAGTGGAGTTCGAACCCACAACCTTTTGTTTGGTGGTAGAGGTACAGTACGCTATCCACATGTCCACCGAGATGTCCAAATTAGTTATTATAGTAGAACAATAGTTCCAAATGTAATTTTATGCACAAAGCTTTGAAAATATGATTTCCAAAACTTTTCAAAATTTGTATAGGAAAGAAAGTAAGTTTTGCTTTTGTAAGTTTGTTTAAGCTTGGTAATTCTAAAGATTTCAGATTATTTGAATTACGTTAATCATCGAAATATGCAATTAGCTCCAGGTAAAATATCCTTTTAACTCTTTGAGTGATTAACTCTACTCTATCCAAAAGTTTCCCGGTAATTTCAGCTCATTGAGCGTTGCCACTCTCATTATTTAACCAACTGTGGTTACCTTCCTGACACGGCTCGCCCTGCCGGGCCAGTTAATCCACCCATTTGGTCATTAGGCGCGTCATTCGCTAATTAATAAAACAAAACCAAAGAAATGGGCAGAGAAGTAAGCCAATTGGGGGTACAAAAAGGTAAATGGAAATGGAAATAATAAACGCTTAACTCTTTCACACACGATTATTGATAACACGATATACGCCTGGAAAGAGCCAAGGGCCGAGACACCCCCACACCCACACACCCCCACACCCCCACACACGCACACACACAGTCACACCTGGCCCAGAGAGTGGGCGTGTGATAAGCTGGCAACGCAGCTAACAACCAGACCGGAGACCGAGAACGGAGAACCGAAAACCGGGAACTCGCTCCGAGCTACGTTTATAAAAACGACGATAAACCAATCGAAACCTAAACGAAGTTTATATACCCTCTTCGGGGCTTTCCAGAAAATTTTTATAAGCATTTATGGTTTGGACCTGCCGATAAGGGGTTTTAGCGCTATTCTTTCGATATTTTAACTGTTTGAGTTTCAGCGGCACTACGAAAGCTTTACTCTATTATATGATTGTGTTTTTATGAACAAACAGGTTTGATAATATTTTATAATTCAGAATGAAATTAAACGAGGATGATTCCCAGGACTAAAGTTAATTTTCGAATTTCGAACTTTTTTAATTTTACATATCCCTAAAAATTCATTTCGTCTAAAATTGACTAATTTATTGATTTGAATAAACTTTTTAAGGATAGATTCGGTTATGTATAGTAATGTATAATGTAGTTTGTCCTTATACAGACGGATAGACAGACGAACGGACGACCGGCCATGACCCATTCGATATCTTTTTTTCTGCTGATCATGCTGGTTCCACTTTTGGGGGTCTTCCTTCAAGGCATAAACAACATTGTTTCTGCATGCTTCGAAAATGGCAAATTCCGAATTATGCCATATGAATTGAAGCCTAGAGAGATCGAACGCCGGTTTTTCCACAAAGGGGAACAAGTTTTTTGCATAGAACTGCGACTATCGATAAAAAGTGGGTCCATTACAATAATCCCAAACGTCGGGTATCTTATGGATATGGATATGCTGTGTTTATAGTGTCGACCTGAGTGTGGTGTATTATGATCTGCCGAAACCGAAGGAGACTATCATGCAGAAAGTATATCGACGACAATTGATGCGTTTGAGCCGAGCCTTGCCAGAAAAACGTCCGCAATTTTCGGAAAAAAAAAACAAACTAAGTAATTTCGCAGCATAATGATCGACCACATGTTAGTCGGATCGTTAAAACTTACTTGGAAACACTTCGTACAGAAGTCCTACTACCACCCGCCTCATAGCCCACACATTGCTGCTTCCGGTTTATGGCTAGCAAAAGAAACCCAGAGTTTTTTCGACGTGGAATCCACTGGCTAGCGATCGACAATACTTTGATGCCAATTTTTCATAACAAAGCTGAAATGTTCCTAAATTAACCGCACTGAAGTTATATATACTCCATATATGTAAATGAAAACAAGTATCAAAATCGAGTTGCATCCTAGAGATGATCGCAGAAGTATGTAAATTTCAAAATTTTTCTATCTGTATCAAGTATATTAAGGCTAATAGTTTGTTGTTGTTTGTTGTAGTTGTTTGTTCTTTGGGGGCCTCGGTGGATCCGTGGATAGCGCACTCTCCCGTCAAAGAAGAGGCTGTGGGTTCGAGTCACACTTATGTCAATAGGCATGACTCTCCTAGAAAAACTAGAGTGTGGCGTAGAATTTATAAGCCACCCACGTAAAAAGAGTTCTTCAGTGGGGGAAGCAGAAATAGAGGAAAATCGGTCTTCAGATTTTGACTCGAAGGGTTGTTATGGCCATGTAATAATAATAATAAGGTTGTTTTTCGTCGATTTCTTCGTAATTTTATAACCCAATGATACTAAAATTACTCTTTTCATTTATAGGTTTCTTTATTTATGTATTATATAAATAATTTAATGAACTTTTCAACATTTTAATATCTTAATTTTTTTTAAAATTAATCAATTTTAACTTCACTTTTGCATCGTAGATTTCGACGAAGAACAACCATCCAGATACAAATTTATCAAGACCAGGCTTGAATTTGGAAATATCCTATTGTGGCACCCCAACAGCTGCCTGTTCCCTTACTCTACCAAAGCGCTAGCTTCCGAAGCCCCTCTTCTAAAATCCTACAATCGAAACATATGTTACTTGATTTCATTGACGAATTCGATCATGTTTTATGGAAATGCTATATCAAGACGCTAAAGAGCATATAATTTTCGATATACACCCTGATATTTGGCTTCAGTTTTGTTTCTATTGATAAGAGTTTTGTGGCTTTTATCGATTTGAGCTGTTTCCATGTGTAGGTAAAGTTTCAGTTTTCAGCGAATTTTGAGCGTTAATTGAAGCTTTAAGCTAACCAAAGAAAGCTGCGCTCAACAAAAGCTCCAGAGCTTAGCTTAAAGCTTTGTACGTGTGTTTACGGGTGTGTGTGTGTGTTTGGAGAGAAGAGAGAGAGAGAGAGAGAGGCATGCTGAGACTGAAACAATAATGTAAGTAAAGCAACTTTATATCTAATCTCAAATTGGAGATTAGCGTGTCGACACACACACACACACACACAAGCATGGAGAAAGCAATCAAAAGAGAGAGGGTGATATATATGGGGGGGAGGGGAGGGGAGACATGTGGCGTATTTAATGTACTCACGTTTTGAGGCCGCGCCAAAGCCGGCCAGAGACGAGCGAGGAATCTACGAGCACGACTAACGGCGTTTTGCTGCTTGTTTGCTACGACGATTTGTTGTTGTTTACCTTTTACCGTTGTTTTTTCGACTTTTTTTTTTTGGTTTTGTTTTTTTTGGGTGGTTAAGTGGTTGGGTGTTTTTGGGTGGTTGGGTGCAATAACGGGACTCAGAAAACAACGACAACGCGACAACTTCGCGAGCGGCGGCAACGAAGCACAAAGCTTGACTGAATTCGAGCAAATAACGGCTGGCGCTCAGAAGTACCGTTGGACAACAACAACAACAACAACAACGAGGGGCAAACAAAAATAGGAATACCGCGCAGGCCGACAAGCAACAACTCAACAACAACAACAGCAACAGCAAGAACAGCAACAACAAGAACAACAACAACCGTGCCGCCCCTCAGCGGCCTCATGGCCCCGCATAGAATGTACAGACACACACACAAACACACACCGAAACACACACACAACACACACACACAACAACAACAACGCAGCTGGGGCTGAGTCTGAATGAGTCCGTCTGTTTGCACGCTTTGTATGTGTGTGTGTGTGTGTGTGTGTGTGAGACGTAATTAAAGCTTGAAACCGAGTTTACAACAACAACCCCCCAATGACGACGACGGCGACGTCAGCGTCAGCGTCAGCGTCGTCAAAGCTGCGCGCATGTGTGAGCGGGAGAGCGCCAAATATGACAGGCTATGTAACTGAGCGTAAGACAGAGAGAGCAAGAGAGTGAGCAGCGCCCAAGCCAGCAGCGAAGAGACCACGCTTGTTGCGGCAGCGCGGCGCAGGAGGCAGCAGCGACACACACACGCACACAGGCACAGTAACGCTGCTGAGAGGCCAAAGCCGAGTGTGTGTGTGTGTGTGTGGGGGGGGGGGGGCAAACAATGAGCGCAGTTTATAAATAAATGCCCCCACACACACACGCTTGCAACTCCAGCATTAAGTTGGTGTT
>JBANCY010000243.1:0-49192 GCA_037040045.1 Phorticella flavipennis | reverse complement strand
GAGTCCTATGGGATGAATTTTGAGAATTTCAGAAAACCGTTAATATTTCGAAAAATGAAAAAATTTACGAAAATGGGATTTTTGTGGATAACCGTCATGGGCAATGTTCCGCGCATTTTGACCTATGCCGGAGTCCTATGGGATGATTTTTGAGGATTTTAGAAAACCGCAAATATTTCGGAAAAGTGAAAAATTTACGAAAATCTGATTTTGATGTAGAATCATCATGGACAAGGTTCCACGCATTTTGAGCTATGCCGGAGTCCTATGGGATGAATTTTGAGAATTTCAGAAAACCGTTAATATTTCGTAAATGTGCAAAATTTACGAAAATGGGATTTTGAAGGAGAATTATCATGGGCAAGGTTCCGCGCGTTTTGAGCTATGCCGGAGTCCTAAGGGATGCATTTTGAGGATTTTTGAAATCCGCAAGTATTTCGGAAAAGTGAAAAATTTACGAAATTGGGATTTTTACGGAAGCAAAAAAAAGTGCTTCCGACTTATAAACAATAATAAATTGAATCTAAAAGAAGATAGAGCGGTGCAGTCGGGAATGTTTGACCGCGAAGTACCCTGATCCCAGTAGTGCAATACAAGAGAAACACGAAATAGAGTGAATAAGCAACTGTTTTGTGGTGGTAGAAAGGATAAGGACAAGTGAAAGTATTTCGACAATATATACAATATTCAAACTCGTCATTTTTAATTGTATTTAGAAAATTTTGAAGTGACCATCGACAGTTTCACACATTCTAATCTCGTACAAAGCTTTATACAATTATAGCATAATATGCACAGTTGTGTTCTGGATGAAACATTGTCATCGTCACATGTAAGAGGGAGATGATTTGCGGGAGCGCGAGCGAGGCTTCGAAGGACTCTTCAGGCTGTGGCGCGAACTGGTGCGGGGCTTGAAGCCGCGGTCACTCCAGGGCTCTGAGATGCGGCCCAGCCAATGTACCAGATCCATGACCTCCAACTGCAAAATGGTATTAAAAGATGTGATTTGATTGCATCTCAGAAAGTCGGATTGCTCACCTGCAAGGATTGTGGCAGCTCCTTGAATATATCGCATTTGGTTAGCTGCGGATGCTGCGACAGAAACGATAGGCAGTTGGACTTAAGCATTGTGGCTACGTAACGGTCAGCTATGCCCAGCAAACAGACAACAGATTCCTCATCGATCAGAGAGTTCAAGGTGTTCTCGCATAATTCCTGAGGAGATGCGGTCAGATGCGGGTATTAGTTATAGTAACCATTTGAGATAGTTTTAACACACCTTTAGATCATCGATTGAATAGCGATCGGCCAGCAGCATGAGTTCGCAGATTTGTTCTGCACCCACTGTGCGATCAATTGGCGCTCCGTAGAGATACAACAACAGTCGCCGGAATATGACCGGAGAGGTATCCGTAATGATAACCTTACGCTTGATGGACTCCTGCATGCCGGACATCAGAGCCTTTTTGAACCACTCGCAACGTGCCGCGACAATGACTCGATGCGCCTTGAAGCTGTGCACCTGCAGCTGCTGGGTTGTTTGCCGCATGGTGGTGGCGCCACCTTCGTCCTCCGTGGCAGCCGGCGCATATGTGTGCACCTCGAACTCCATGTCCGCCAGCTGGGCGGAGTGCAGCAGGCGCAGCGCATTCTTCGACAAGCTGCTATTTGCAGCAATTGGCGGCTCGCAAAGGTGTCGAATTAAATTGAGCTGTGATTGATTGATTGATAGATTGATTGATTGATTGAGATCAGATTACAAACCTTAATATTCTTATAGTCGCAGTACTGTTCGCACTTTGTTTGTTGCGTCGCTTCCATTGAACCATTGTTTTGGCCCACATTCAGATTGTTCTCATGATCGGTGAACTTGAGATCGTGCTGGTTTGACTCCAATAGACCCAGTTCCATAATGGATTTGGAGAACTCTTGTTTTTGCACTAGCTTACAGATTTGCTCAATGGATTGACGTAGTGCGCTTTTGTGATCCAAAAGCTTTACAATGACGCCGTTCTAGGATGGAGTAGATATATGGGTATATAAGTTCAACAAGAGCATTAAAACTCATCCAAAATTGCTTACAATCTGACTGGTAGCCAATTTGAAACAGAACTTAAACTCTTTCCACCCAAGCTTGTCATCCAGACGATCCGATAGATTCTCAATCATGAGTATATAAGAGGGTATATCCACAATCAGCTGTTCCAAATTTTGATGAATTGTGCTGCGTTTGCTAAGAAAGTCCATTTCGCAGAAAGTGCTCCTGTAAGAAATGTAAACAAGTTAGGAAGTATTATCTTCGGCAGCCGAAGGTGACACACTCTTGCGATAATATTGTATAGAAAAATTATATATATTATTAGGATTGTTTGCGTAATTCCAATTTAATTGCTTGAAAATCTTGGGAAATGTGGTGAAAACTAACAAACTACTAAAATATGGGCAAAACCAGCGTTTGGTGGACTAATAGCTGTATCATATATTGATCTGCTCCTTTAAAATTTGGTGGATTGATAGAAAATAATGAATTTTAAGTGTGTAAGAGGGACAAGTTTGGCATACGTATTAAAATATATTATATTTTCCATAATTTCTTTTCAAAAAATCCTATAATAGTTGCTAAAATACGAAACTTCTCCAACTAAATTCGCTAATTCTTTGTTAACTCACGACTTTACCAGCTCGATTTTTAATGGGTATCAAAAATCTTACTTTTTATCATTTATAATATCATGTGCTGCCGAAATCCGTCCGTAAATATCCCGCATTTTTCGCACTTCGTACATATAGAGCACGAATTTCAGATCGTTTTCAGCCGAATTAATACGTTGTTCCGCAGGATTATCGTAGAGCGTAAGACCACCGGGTGGACCACGACGTGGGCGTGGTGACAAAGCGTCTCCGTTAACATACTGCAGCTGTATGGCAATTGCGTCGTCCGTCTCCTGTTGTTGTACTGATTGCTCCAAATGCGAACAATTCAAATCCTAGTTGGAAAGAGATGGTGTATATATATTATAAACGAATTCGAAAAATCTATTAGACAAATTGAAGATATCCGTAAGGATAGCCATATATGCGATAATTATTATTATTTGGCCATAACAATCCTATCGGGTCGAAGCCTGAAGCACCATTTTCCCTTATTTCTGCTTTCTTCACTGAAGAACTTTTTTTTACGTGGGTGGATTTCAAATCCTACGCCACAATCTAGATTGAAGGGCGTGATTTTCTGCTCTGAATAGTTACTTTTCTCATATATTTCATATATTTGCGAATAACTTCTATCTATGTTTACTATCCGAACATTTATACCCGTCACGCAAGGATGATGATGGATCAGCCGTATGTATTTCCGATTGGGGATAGTGTTGGCCGAGGCCAATCCACCTTATGATAGCATTATCAAAAAGCCAGAGGATCTGGGCACAATTCAGAAACGCATTGGGAATTATTATTCCTGCCTCCAGTATGTATCTCGTGATTTACGGCTAGTTTATTACCGTAGCCATTCATCAAGGAGTGAACGTTGTAAGTAAGCTCGCAAATTCAGAGAACATTTTGAGAAGGTGTAAGAAAAGATTCCAGGGGTGGATGAGGTACCTTGTTCCTTCTTTGAAGGAGGCCAATAAATCATTCGAATAGCGCAAATACAGTCGAAGGATGCTTCAATATAAAGGCCACATTCCAGTATAAGGAAACTACACATATCATCTCTGTGACTTTGACCTTTGAGTTAAATACTTTATATGAGTTCGACTATATTTTGGTTAATAAGGGAAAAATACTGTCAACACTCATACATAGTTTTCTTACCTTGCACATTGTTTCCAGTGAGTTTTTGATTTCCTCTATCACAGCGGTTAAAATCATTAAAGTCGATTCAATCTGATAGAGAATACAGAATAGTTATGTAATATAATAGCATACTGATTGACGTTGGGCACAGTCACTCACCTCAGGTACAAGAAAATTCACAAGCTCCTCTTTCTCGTCGCTGTTCAAGCCCGTAAATACGCCCAGGATATTCCGGAGTAGTTGCTGTACCTGAGACATAAATATCGGGATCCGGGTGCGAACGAATTTGACAATCTCATTCTTCTGATAACGTGCCAGATGTGTGGCATCCTTTATGAAAATGTTGCAGAACTGCAACACCTTGGCACAGCCTGAAGAAAGATTCGTTAAATTTAAAAGTTTTTGGAGTTCTCCGACTTACCGATGGCACACTCGCGCAATGCATCCTGAAACGTGGCATAGAGCAGGGTGGGCTCATGGGAAATACAATCAGGATTCAAGCATTTTATGACGCGATCGAGTATGCTGTGCAAATCCATGGTTACATTGATGACAACTGCGGCAATAAGTGGAAAAATCAATTAGGGTTAAGTGGACCGGATTTAGCTTCGATTTTACAATCTTTTTACGAAAAAATAGATAAAATGAACGGAGACTACTTGAAATTGTGGTAATTGAAAAAATCTTTTCCAGAATATTAGAGTAGGTATATAAGCCCGCTCGATATAGATATTGCCGGCCGAATTGCGATAAACTTGTTACCATGTTATATAAGAATTATTCCTCTTTTTGGGTCAATCATCCTTAAATTTGCTATATCGTCAGCTAAGGAATTTATATCTGAGTATACCATGCAAAATTTTAGAACAATAGTTATGAAACTATAGAAAACATTCAGGTATATGTTCGATTCAGTAAAAGTGTGCTCTCAGACCTCTTGAGGAACTTGTTGGCATTTATACAGACAGACTTATAGATGGGCAGACAGACAGACATGACCAATTCAATTCAAGTTTCGGCACGATTAAAAAGTGCAAAATGGCAATTCTATAATATCTCAAGACCCGACTCACATTTCTTAAGTTGCAACAGCCTCAGGTACTTGCGAGTTGGCTCTATTAGCTTTGTCAGCGATGGTTGCATTTCGGCAAAATTGATCAGCATGCCGCAAATGTCCTCGTTGAGTTCGGGCAGCAGGGATTCCGTGTAGAGCCAGTGCAGGATGGGATTAAGCAGGTATGTGGGCAGATTTGAGAGCACACCGATGGGTGTTAGCGGCGATGATGGTGGCGTGTCCATTGAACTGGGAAACGGTGAAGGGCTGCGTGGACGATATGGTGAAAGGGGCGGTCGACGCGTGGTGCAGACAGACGAAAAGCCACTGGCCTGTGGTATCGATGAGGACAATGGCTGCAGCATCAAATCCTGACAGAAATTAAAGATATTCTTGCAGTGCACCGGCGAGGTCTCTAAATGCGAATCCGAATGCGATGTGGCCGGAAATCTGCGCATGACCAGACCGTTGCCCTCGTCACCGGCGCCGCCAATCGAATGCTTCTCGTTGCCATTGCTCAGGCAGTTGAAACTGCTGCTCAATTGATGCAAACGCAATCCGCCGAGTCCGCCACCAGCTGGCGACGTATTGAGCAACTGGTAGTCGCAGGGCGGCTGTAGATAAATGGGTGACAGATTAGCCGGGGGCTGTTGCGCGGCAGCGTCATCGCCAGCGGCGGCCACCGAGATACGTATCTGATTCGGATTGGATATGTTCGGAGCGATATAGGAAGGCTTGAGGGTGCGTGGTGACGACGACTGGGAGGCACGATTGGTGCACATGCTGCAGTCGAAGCCGTTCAGGCGCAAGATTGCCGAATGGAGCGCGTACTCCATGCCGCTGGCACTCTTAACCATGACATCACTGAAATAGGTCTCCAGCAGAGCTTCACCGAAGCTGAATTGTCGCTCCTGGCCGGCGGCCTGATCCTCCAGCAGACGCTTACACTCAACGGCATACCAGTTCTCGCAGCTGAGGATCAGCGTATCAGTTGGCATCAAGGTATTGGTCTGTGTTTAAGGATGGGTTAAATGGAGCAGCGCTAGAGGTGGGGCTACTTACGCTAAACTCTATGCTGTGTCCAGCAAAGGCGCCAAAGATCAGGCGAGGATTCAGCTCGTTGACATCGAAGGTTTCACAACTAAATAGAACACTTGCCGAGTCGCAGCAAGTACCACAGTCTTTGATTTCAGGAAGTGGACTAACCAGATCATTGTACCAGGTAATATCGCTGGTATCATCCAAGCGGAATTTTATGCTGTGTAAAATGTATAGGAATTTAGATGAAGTCCATAGATAGAAGCAGCAACTTACCCCTCGAGTCCAGATAACTCACGCTTGCCCTCGAAGGTGCAGGAGACTATCTGTATAAGGAAATTGGGGGGGAAAAGAGAGAAAAGTTTAGATACTGCAACAGTTGTATATGCTTTGAAGGAAGAACTTTATGAAGGAAAACCAACTTTTAATCTTAAGTCATTTTCTATTGTTTTGCCAGTTTGCATGAGACTATATAGAAGATTTCTATTTTTGGAGAGGATTACTTACCTCCCAGGTACCCAGAAACGTGTGCTGTAACGGCATCTTGACCGAGAAGCTTTTGTTGACTCTGAAATTTACTTGTGCTGATTTGCTCTGCGTTCCGCTAAGGTCAGTTGTTGGGACTCAATATACCACCTCGGTATATCCGTATTTGAGTAAATTTATAAACACCGGCGGCAATAAAAATTTTCACCAACTCACAATACATACAAGTCCGCAAATTCATCTAGGCATTTACATATACATACAACCGTCTCTAGCTAAACAAAGAATTCCCACATATATAAAGACACGAATCGAGGATTTAATGCTCACAAAGTAGAATTATTTTTATAAGTTCTTTTATATATCTTCTTTCGGAATTTACTACTTAGTTTTTAACACTTATTTTTAGTATATTTTATAACTCTTGTTGACCTTTTCGCATTGTTAACTATATTTTTTTTGCTTTTCTCTTTCATCTGCTGCACTTCGGCCACAGCATTTGCCAGGACCTGCGCCGTGCTGCAGAATCGGCCGAAAGCTCAGCATCAGCTGCGGAGCTCGGTGAAAGCTCTACCCGACGGAGCAAAAGCTCACACAAATAATCGATAAATCCGACGAGTTTGCAACAGTTGACAACTTCAACTATATACTTGAGTTACATCTGGCAGGGTACAAGCAAAATAATCGAGTTTCTTATCGAAAAGATAAACTAGAGAAGAGCTTTTTAATCAAAAGTTTGCTTTATCCATATTGATTAGGCGAATTAGTAAAAAGATATGGCGACAGAAAAGGAGAGAGAAGGCGAGACAGAAACACTAAGATCTATATTTATGCTAAGTCAAGTTAAAAACACATCTATTATGAATAGTGCTTGGTGAAACATAGATTTTCTGGATTTGAATATATATCAACATAATTTTATAATAATTAATTGCAATTCTTCTCTGAAATTTTGCTTAAATTAAACGGCTAGCCCTCGCAGAGCCTTATATAAACCCTATAGTCCTTAGTTATCATAATGTAGGAAGTTCGCCAAAAATTGGCTTTAAAATTTCAGGTCTACTCCAACAACTGGCAGACCTCTCATTACGATTACAAAAGTTTCTCAGTTTGACCTTTATTATTAATATTATTATATGGCTATAACAACCCTATCGGTTCAAAGCCTGAAGCTTTGAATTTGTCTTTATTTCCGCTTCCATCACTGAATAACTTTTTTTACGTGGGTGGATTTCAAATCCAACGCCACAACCTAGTTTTTCTCGGAGGGTCATGCCAATCGACATGAGCGGAGCTTGATCCCACGCCTCTTGTTTGGCGGGACAGTGCGCTATCCACTGCTCCACCGAGGCCCCCTTAACCTTTTCTACTCAATTTATTTTAATGTTTCAATATTATCTAAAGGAAATTGCAAAAAAATACTAATTTTTGCCACAAATGTAGTACCTTTCCTTAAATATTTTCTGTCTATTCCATCACTGTTAAAATTTTTAGAACATTTTATAACTTCAGTACTAAAACTGAAGCTAAATATCAAATAAAGCAATGACTAGTTTCTTTTCGTATGAAATTTTTATTTTGTTTTTCTGGGTGAAAGGGCGTGACCCGATCTCTCGATGTAATAGTTGATGATCAGCCTTAGCCGGTTGTAATGTTCTAGATCAAATGTTTATTATACGATCGTAACATATTATAATTATGGCCATACCAACCCTATCGGGTCAAAGCCTGAAGCATTGTTTGTCTTGATTTCTGCTTCCTTCACTGAAGGTATTTTTTACGTGGGTAAATTTCAAATCCTACGCCAACTGTGTTACATATGTATACTGACAATTCCGAAGATTTTTAAACATGAAAATGTTGTTGAATTTAATTTTTTATAAAATTCAAACAGTATGATTTCTTTGTATACAACTTGAGACGGTAAAGGAGTGTCTAAATTGGGTCAGGCAGAATACGGACGAACAATCATATGACGGTCATACGGACGGGCAGCCAGATGAACGGTCAGACAAACCGTCAGTCGGACCGCAGACTGTCAGACGAACGGTCATTATGACTGTCATACGGACATTTAAACGGGTGGTTAGATGAATGGTCAAACGGACTGTCAGACGTGCAGTCATTCTGACAGCCAAACGGACGGTCGGTTATTTTGACTGTCAGACGGGCGGTCAGGAACGCTCAGTATGGCAGTCAGGAAGACTATCTGACAAACGGTCAGTGTGAGCCAGACCGTCTATCAGATAAGCGGTCTGGCAAACTGTCAGACGGGCAGTCAGACGGGCTGTCAGACGGTAAGATGTTTGTCAGGCGGAGGATCAGACAGACGGTCAGACGGCCGGGCAGGAGAATCGAACAGATAATATATAATCCAACATAACCAGCCCTATCTCTTTCTGCCTACTGCATGTACATATTTTCAGGTTTTGAATGAGATTAGGCAGATGTGACAGATGTAACATAACACAGTAAACTTAAACGTTATGTTTTAGTTAAATTCCCGACAATCCAGGTCCCAAGAAGATACTAAATGTGTGTTAGTTGAACTTAATTCAATGTTAAGTGCGATCCAAAACTGAATCTTACACTAGTTGACGAATGAAAATTGATAACGATGAGAAATCGAGGCGGAATGAATTATGAAAATAGAACCCATCCCAGACGTTATGCTATGTATATCGAAGATAAACCAAATTTGTCTAAAGCAACCGTAGAAAAACCACCCAAAATAAACATTGCCGGGTAAACAAGCCCGATATATTTGTGTTTCGCATGAGTTAAAGGTAATCCGCCTGACTAAGCGCATCAATTTCTGCGCTTCAGTCAAACGTAACGAAAACGATCCGTTTTTGAGGCGAATCGCGGAGAGCGGCGCACAGTGGTTACATTGGACGAAAACACCACAAATTTTTAATGCAACAATTTTTCTCTGGAGCTCAAACCCCAAATATCATGAATTATACATAATGTATAAATATCTTAAGCTTTTTATATATATGGTCACACACGTGTAAAATAAAATATTATAAATTATTATGTGGAACGAAAATATCATCAAAAAGTTAATTTTCTTAAAAGCTTTGAATAATAATTTCGTGTCAAATGGAGAACAATTTATTTAAGACTCCTTCAATCGTTTTACCCCTTTTTGTGTGCGAATTGGTAAAAGGAAAAATGAAAATTGAACAATTTTATGGCTTTACAAAAGTTGAAGGTTGGGTTTTGTGGTTTTATTTGGTGACAGGTTGGGAATAAGTATTTGAGTTAGGAGCGACTGTCGAAGGGGAAATTTAAAAAATATATACATATTTATATAGACCAAGTACTACATATTTACCAAATTAAATAGGTACTAAATGATTATCTTCGCTAACTGAAAACTTAATACTTACTTTAAAGTTTTCATATGTATTACAGTCGAACTTCCCTACAATAAATTTTGACGGGACCACAAAATCACTTCATTATATTGAAACTTCATTATACAGAAATTATACATACATGTATTTAAATTGGATTGAAAAAGTTGAAATCAATTCATAATAGGGAGAACATCATTGTATCAAAGTTCACTATATAGAAGTTCGACTGTATATGGAAGCGCTGTATATAAGAAGACAATTGTCCCGTCTGCTGATTGAATCGCAGTTATATCCTTTAAAGTAGAACGTCGTGGTAATAAATAAGCGTAAAGTGTACCATTAAAATCTATAAAAACATGAGAAATATGGGTAAAACTGAAATATGAGTAATTTTAAAATTAAATAAATATAAGATAGAAACTTAAATGACTTTACTTTGAAAACATAGGAAATATACGCAAATCTGTCATAACAGATGTATCATATAGTGTTATGATCTTTTTGTTTCTGCCACACAGGCTTGATACGTTTGAATTTTGGGGTCAATATTTCCATATAATTTTTATCACCAATCTGCGAATATATTTTGGGAAAAAGTAAGACGTGAGCCAATATTATAAGACCTGAGAAAAGCGAACGGCTACGTAGAAATTTCTAAATTATTCGAGGATATGTCTGTCTATCTGTCTGTCGATATTTCCGTCTATAGGTCCGTCTATCTGTCTATCTATCTGTCTGTCTATCTGTCCGTCTATCTGTCTATATTTTTGTCTGTTGATTTGCTTATCTGGCTTTATTTATCAATTTATTTATCTTCTTATCTGTGTATTCGTCCATCTGTCTGCTTAGCTGTCTGCTCCTCTGAACATTTCATATGGATAAAAGAAAAGGAAGATTTCAGATGTGAATGTATCTTGCTTGGCCTAAGAATTCACTTTACAGTACGAAATATTGGAAGAACCCGCAGTTCTTCAACTATTATTCAGGGCATTATTGTTGTACGCTAGGCAGAAGACCCAAAGGTGGTTGATTACATCTAGGTCAAATCATATTCACAATTATTGAGTTAAGTGAGAGGGAAAAGCTGTAAGTATCTACTAAGAATTTTTCCACACATAATGATTGATGGACAAGTTCCTGTGATGAGCTTAACAACATAATTATCTCAACTATGAGAAGATGTATTATATTATATATATATATTTGTAAGCAGTAGGGTATACACAAGGCACGTGTGCTAGAAAAGGACGCATGCAATTTCATTGAAAAACTTGTAGACGATAAGAATAAGGATAAGGATAAGGACAAGGACGTTGCAGATGCTTTTGTGGCATTGCCACTTGAAGGAACGAACCCACTTCGACATGTTGAATGAATTCTAGGACTTGGAGTGAAAGCGCATAAACCATATGGAGAAATGGCTTAAATCAGAATGGCTCAATTAACAAGAAGAAGAGGGAGACGAAGAAGAAGATGATGATGAAGAAGAATGCGAGGGGAGGGGGTGGGGTAAAGAAGACGAAGAAGTAAGAAGTCACATTTTGGCCTTATCTCGACCTAGGCCACTCCACAATGAAGTATGTGCGTGGGCGGGATGGGTTGGTTGGCGGTGGTTCTGCTTGTGTGTGCTTAGCTGGTTATAAGGCGCAACTCTCAGCTGCGTATCCTTTCTCATTACCAAATGAGCATACCCCGTTTTGGGCAAGGTGAGGGTAAAGTGTAGGCCATAAACAGATATATACTTACAGCACGTGCAAACATACAGACAGACACACACACACAGACACACACAGGCCTAGATAAACAACTATATTAGTGTAGATGTTTATATTATGTATATATGTATGTGTGTGTAGGTGTGTGTGTGTGTGTAGGTGTGTGTGTGTGTGTGTGTTTGTAGTTAATGTGCACTGAACAAAAATATTCCAATCAGGGGCAACACCGACGTGCCCAGAGCACTGAAATCATGCATTTTCTTTAGCTTTAATATTTGTTGGCATTCGTCCAGCCAAAAATGGCCAACTGAGAGGAGCTGGAGAAGATTGGGAGATTGGGAGAGTCACTGGCCAAAAAGATAACAACAACGCGACGCGACGGCGCAGCAGAGCAACTACTGCTGCTGCTGCGGCTGGAGCACTGAGAGCGAGAGAGAGAGAGAGTGCGCCAGCGAGAGAGGGAGAGGGTATACGAGTTGTTCAGGTGCTCGCCCAAGCCTGCTCCCCCTTTGGATACACTACATTAAATGTGTGACAACCCTAGCCCCAACACCCGACCGACCGACTAACCGACCGACCGCCTGCTCCACGGAGCACCCAACCCACACAGCTTGTTGGTGCGCCCTTAACCAATGTGTATGTGTGTGTGTGTGTGTGTGTCTGGAGTGGGTCTGGAGAGGATGTGCGGGCGGGTGTACTGGTGTGTGTGTGTGTGTGTGTGCGGGCGTGCCGGTGTGTGTGTTTTGGGTGGCCAGATATTGAAATGTTTACCACTTGCTGCTCTCCCATTTGGCGCTCACTGGCTCTACTCTCCTCTCCAGCTACGTCTCTCCGTCTCCGTCTCCGGCACCGTGTCCGTGTCCGTGTCCGTGCCACCGCCACCGCCTCCCGTCTACGTCTCTCTGTCGTCCTCTCTGTCGCTCGCCGTGCATGCGTCTCTCTCTCACGCTGCGCAGCTGTGGCAAAGTCAATCCATCCAGTGGCAGGAACGAAAGATTTTCACATTTTCCTAGCCGCAGACACTGGCTCTGCATTGTCGTTTGGGACGCTCGTCCCTGTCGTACGTCGTGCGTCGTATTCTTGTCCTTTTTGTGTCGGCGGAGCTACAGGACATCAGACATCAGAGACACCAGAGAACCAACCAACCATATATATGGGTTTTTGAAAGGAAAAACGCCAAGGAAAAACTTTTCTGTGTGTGGCCAAATGTATTTCAATTTACAATACAAATTTCGCCAAAGATAAACAAAAATAAAAAAATCACCAAAAAAAGAAAATCTAGCAGGGAAATGGCTAAAATATATGAGAAAATGAAAATGCTTTTGGCCAAATAGAACAGAAACCGTTGCAAGTTGCAAGTCGTTGCAAGTTGTTGCAAGTTGTTGCCAATGTTGCAAGAGAAAAGTGCATAAAATTGTTGTTTTTGTTCATGTTTTACATAGTTTTTTTTGTTTTTTTTGAAGTTGTTTGTTGTTGAGTGTAATTAAAACAATTAAGAGCAGTTGTTGCCAATAACAATATAATTAAGACGTATTGTGTAAACGTTGGCCAAGCAGATTATATATATATATATAGAGAGATATATATATATATAAAGATAAATCGAAAGTCCCAAAAGGCACGCAGAGGGTGCAATTCAGGAACCGAACCATATCGCAAAAAGGTAACGAAAAATGCTATAGTATGGGTGTAAGTGTGTGTGTTAGAGTGTGTGTGTGTGTGTGTGGCCTGGCTATATGTATGTATGTGTGTGGCAGTGTGTGTGTGTGTGTGTGTGCCACAGTGCTATGTGCCAGGCATTGACAATGAAATTGTTGCTGTACATTTCATGACTCTTCCATTACGCGCTGCTTTCTAGTTTACATACAACATTTTTCCACTGACTCTGCCTGACTTTTCCGACTGCTTGACTTTCTATGTATGTATATATGTATGTGTGTGTATATATGTATGTATGTAAGTCGTTTATATATAGCTTAAGCATAGCATAATGTAAGCTTTATACATCGGCTTATGTTTGCCATTTGCTGTGACTTTGTTCTACTTAATAACAGTATGTATGTACAACAACAACAACAATTTTGCACAATTCACATACATACATACATCAGCTACATATATATTTCATGACTTTTTCATTTTCATTTTCATTTCCTTTCTTTTTTTTGGATTTTAATGCGTTACGCTCGTGGCTTTTCTTTTTTTTTTTTTGTTATTTATTGCTGCTCTTTTTGCCTGTGTGTGTGTGTCAGAGTGTGTGTCAGTGTGTGTGTGTGTGTGTGTCAGTGTGTGTGTGTGCGAACAACAAGGTCAACACACACACACACACACATCCACACACCTATTTTTTTGCCTGACCATAATTGTGCCATATGAAAAAATTTGTCCCACTGTCAATTTTTATATATAAAAAATTTCAAAATTTTGTAAAAATTTTCAAAAATTTAGCTAAGCTTAAGAACTGTGTTTAAGAAAAACAAGAAAAACTAGGTAAATAGCTAAATAGTATAAAATTGTCCCACTGTCAAAAAAATTACAAAATTTTGTTATAAAAATTTTCAAAAATTTAGCTAAGCTTAAGAAAGAAAACCAAAAATTAGGCAAAATAGCAAACTAGGAAAATAGGAAAATACTATATATCACCCACCCCACCCCTTTGCTAGAGGGGGGGGGGGGTGTGGGGGGCGCTGGTAACACGGAAAACTGGCTACGCATTTTGACCTCCGAATGCCTTAGTTGTTGTTGTTGCTGTTATTTAACCAAAGCTGTAGGAAAAAAAAGAAAATTTGTGGAAAAAAAGTGAGACGAAACAGCGCGCACACAGAAAATAATCATCAATTACTCCTCTCCAGCGTTGGCCACTCGCAGTGTTCCCAATGGCTACATAAAAAATATAAAGAATATGTATCTACTTCTGCCCCAGTGTGTGTGTGTGTGTCCCAGTGTGTGTGTGTGTGTGTTTGCACGAAAAATAGTCCCTCCAGTCTATGCCGAAAATTCGGTTCCGTTCCGAATCCACTAATAAATTGCCCCGAGTTGAGTTCAGTTGAGTCGAGTCGAGTCGAGTCGAGTCGAGTTGGCTTTATTATGTGCCAGTCCAAACACAATTAAAATTGAATTTTGCACCGCCAGACAGCTTTTTATCAAGTTATAACTCTTGCGAAATCTACATAAACCCAGCGACCGGCAACACACAACGTACCGAATGGCATATACCCTGTAATACGCAACCCACTTAATCTAATTAAGGCCCATGGCTTGTGTGCTTTAGGCTAGATTTGCCTTCAGTTTAGACATATATTTTATCTTTCTTTACATGTCTTTTAAGAACTGAATCAAATCTATCCTTCAATTTCCTAAAAGATTTTAACAGTTTTACACAAATAGTTTCTATTTTTGGGGCCTCTGTGGACCAGTGGATAGTGCACTGTCCCGCGAAACAAGAGGTGTGTGTTCGAGTCCCACACATGTACTTAGCATGACCCTCCTAGAAAAACTAGGTTGTGCCGTAGGATTTGATATCCACCCACGTAAAAAAAGATATTCAGTGACTCGATAGGGTTGTTATAGACACTTAACAAAAAAAAAATTCTATCAACTCCCAAAATACCTGAAGAGCTCATACACAAAAATTTTCCCAATTTTCCAAAGAGAACTCAAACCCTTTAAGTATATATATTCTACAATACTTAAAGTACACCTATATCTACACCCAATTCTAAAATCTAAGCGGTTTTACAATTTCCAAAAAGAACCGAAAACTTTTTAGACAAATATTGTTCAAACTTTTCCGAAAATAACTCTCAACTACAGATTTTTCCAACATTTTCTAAATTAACTCAAATGCTAATGGAAAAATATAACAGAAAATAACCCCAAACTTTATGAGCGCATATTTTCATTAGTTTTCCAAAAAGAACTCTCAAGCATATATTTTACCCAGCTTCATAAATTAACTAACTATAGAGCAATAATTTCCTCTAATTCTTAAAAGAACTCAGCAATCTTTACAATGTCTAAAAATAAACCAAAAACCTTTTTTTGGCAAAAATATAATTACCAAAATTTTATTTTAATAATAATTTACCAAATTTCCCGATGAACTCAAGAGCTTAAAGAGAAATGTGCTTCTCTAATTCCACAAAGAACTCAACTGTTTTTACAATTTTGTACAGTTTTTCGAAACGAACTCTCAACCAAATATTTCACAACTCAAAAGCTTATTAATAAATTATTTCCCCTAATTTCTGAATGAATACATACATCTGCGAAAGGAACTCTTAATTAAATATCTTACCAAATTTCCGGAATGAACTCAAAAGCTTATTGAGGAATATCATTGTATAATTCCGAAAGGAACTCATCAGTTTTTACAATTTCCAAAATAAACAGAAAGCTTTGTTGAAAAATATAAATAAATATATATTATATAACTCTCAACCAAAAAAACTGAAGATTTTAAAGAGAAAGATATAGATATTTAAAGAATAAGATATCTACGCTTATTTCCTCAACAGTTTTTAGACAAATATTTTTAACATTCTCGTCAAAACGATCAAAGATCAAAACTTTCAATAAAGATTTTTTAACAAATATTTTCAATATTTTAACTTAAGAGTTTCTAATTCAAATATTATACAATTTTTGAATAACTTAAAAAACAATTTTCGTTATCTATATTATATTTCGTTTAGATCTCTCGAGTATTGTAATTGTTATTAAGTTTTTTGAATTTAAGGAGAAAAGTCAGCCACAATTTGATGATACTAGATTCGATAATCACTCAGATAGATAGATTGACAGAAAGATAAAAAAAAGACGGTTAGACAGGCAAATAGACAGAAAGATAGACAGATAGATAGATAGAGAGATAGATAGATAGATAAATAGATAGATAGATAGATAGACAGATAGATAGATAAATAGATAGACAGATAGACAGACAGATAGACAGACAGATAGAAAGACGGATAGATGACAGGCAGATTGACAGTTTGATAGATGGATAGCCTTTGAATGATAAAAAACATCCATCCAAATTATGTTTAAGTTTTTCTGCATCTTCTTAATTTGAATAACTTGCCAACCTGCAAGCTATAGTCAAGAGACTCCAAGCATACTTTCGAAATAACCCAAGCATTTTCATATACATATCTATATATCTATGTATATATACATATATAGTATATATACAAACACAAAGCACTGCCCGCTGGGCTGTCAATGTTGTCCGCTCCCGCTCCCGGGGCCTTCTCCGGTTCCATTGAGCAAATTTGTTTATTGAATTAGTCGGAATAGGTGAATGGCTTTGGCTCACATATAACTGGCGGTGCACCTGCAATTACCTATAAGAGGACACCTCATAAATTTTAAATGAACACAATACGCCTACAGTTTACCTAAAATAATATACTAAATTTCGATATGCGTAGGCTCTTGGAAATTCTTGGAAATTGACTCTTTGGGAAGACTAATGAATTAGGGCCTGTGGCTATGTTTTGTGAAACAAAAAGGCCCAGTGGATTTTCGAGCGCGTCACCCGTCCGCTCCGCTCCGTTTGGGGCAGTAAAAGGTATCATTTGTCATATCCGAAAAAGTATCATTTATGATAGTTATGACATACTTTTAATACGCTTAACGAGCAGTTAGCGAATCGAGTTTTTCCCTTTGCCCACTGGGGGGGGTGCCTGGCACATTAAGAGATAAATTATTTACAAAGCTTTTCAAAACGTTCCACTTAGATTCCCAATGGGTTTAAGCAACGTCAAGTTGTGCGTCTTAAAAAGGCTGCCTCTCCTTGGACCGACTATAAAATGTATAATACTTCATCAAAACCACTTTAGTTAATGCTTACTGTTCTTAAATATTCTAACCGAACCCCAAACCTTGAAACTCATTTTTGGTATTTTCAACAAAAAGGTTTCTCTATACGCAAAACGCAATTTTTGACCTGATAGTTTCAGTGGTTTTTGTTTCACTTATCTAATTTTGATAAAATTTGGCCAGATTATGTGCAGCGCCCACGCACTTGTACCCACTAAATTTAGTATCGATATCTGCAATAACCGAAAAGTTAATACCGAATGTGCTCGGATTACAACGTTGAAGTACACCCAAGCCCACGCCCACGCCCCGCCCACGCCCACGTTAACAGAGTTGTTATTTAACTATGCAAAGAGCGTACATTATGGAAACATATTTTTTGGGGTTATGGAACGATGGACATAAGCACCTTTATTAAATGTAATTGCGAATTGTGTCAATGTAATTAGGTTCTATTTCGGTGGAAATCGTTTTCAAAAGCATTTAAAAGTTTTCCGCAAATATTTGCCACAGGCAAAGGAAAACTTTTTCAATTTTATATCTAATTGTTAATTGTCAACTTTGAAGTTTATTTGTTTGATAACTCAAGTCAGTTGTCAGTTGTCAGTTGTCAGTTGTCAGTCGGTCTATTTGTCTATTTGTCCATCTCTGTAAACATAACAATAACAAAGTGATATCGACTCAAGGTCTTATAAGATTAGTCCACAGCAAATACTTGTAATGCCGCGAGAGAAACACAAAGACTCACGGAGCAACTGGGTGGACAGGGTGGACAGAGGAACAGACGGATTCGGCTAAATATAATTCCTTTCATCTTTGGAGTTAGCTTTTAAGACGATTATAACTAACTTAAATATCTAATCTTTAGAAAGGTAAAAATATCTCAGAAGTTAGAGAAAAAACAAAATAATATAATTTATATAGAGAATCATCAACGTCGTGTATTATTGCATAGTTTAGGTAATGAAATCATTTGTTATTTCATCGCAATAATAGAACAACCCACACATTTGTTATCGTAAAGCCAAAAATCAATGAGTTCACGCACTTTACCCGCCAGATGTTATGCCCTTTGAATTGTTTTCTCCATGAATATACATTGGACATTTGGGTCTGTCGGGTCTGTTGGGTCAGTCGCATTGTATATAGAACAAAAGAAATGCTCTTTTGACAAGTTAATGAATAATTTGCTAAGCTAAGCGGCATAATGTACGATGGCGACTTATGGCACCATATCAAGTATGAAATTGGATAGAAAATGTATCCATTGGTTCTTTTTTGCATAATTTATGCATTTATTAGTTCATTAGTTTCTGAGAAATCTTGAACAAAGATTAAAGTAGGCATAAAATCCATAGATTTTACTGACGGTCGGCTTTCTCCAAGGTGCTATCTCCTACACTTTTATTCGGATTGTCTTGAAACTTTCAGAGTATATTCTAGAGACATCAATATTAAAAATTTTTCGACGTTTTAAAACCTATTTAACACCATAATCTAGTTTAACTACCGGACAAAATATGTATTTAACTCGTGTAATCTTGACTCGGCGCACTCTTAAAAACGCACAGGTGACTCCGAATATATAATATATAGACGTACTATATAAAACTGAATTCAAATACACAACTTTTTCGTTCCAATTTAAATACATGCATGTATAATGATGTTTTTATATAATGAAGTGATTTTCTGGTCCCGTCAAGATTCATCATAGGAAAGTTCGTCTGTAATACAATTTCGCGGCTTTCAAACAAAAACGAAACAATTAATTCTTGCGCCTACAAATTTCCATAGCCAAAAATTGTTATAGAAACTCAGATCGTAGGAGGAGTGTCAAAAAGTCCTGTCTTTGTCTGTCTGAATCAAATTTAAATGTGTTCAAATCAACAATTGCTTTTCAGGGAAATTTTAAAGTATTATACCAACTGTTGAATGGGAGACAAGTCAGACAGACGTTCGTTAGGGACGATGTAATTATTTCTGCCGTTGTTGAGGACATGCAACAGGAGACAATTTCGGAGTCTGTCTGGGTGTTTGCGTGAAATATATACGCCCTTGGCAAATACGTTGAAAACCAATAATTTGTTTTTTCTTTCAATTCGATTATACGATTTGTGTCCCTTAAAGTAAACGTCTGTCAAATTGTTAATCCAACTAGAGAAACAACAATACGTGCTCAAATCGTGTGGTATACAGGGGGTATATAGGGGCTATACAGAGGGTATATAGGGGGGCCTCCGTGTCCTGGCATTTCTTGGATTTCGCAGTCCATAAAAAAGGCAAACAAAATTAAATAGAATAAAGTCAAATAGACATCGACGCGCGCGCATGCCCGCCCACTTGTGATTCCATGTTTGCATTTTCTATATATTCTATATTCTATATTGTGTGTGAAATATTTACATATATGTTATATGGACAAAGAAATGCAAGTCGAAAAGACAAGGAACCAATAAACTCGGGCCTAGTGTGCAAGACCAAAATAAACAGCAAATAAGTCGACGGAGAAGACGAGGACGATGGGGACCAGGACGATAAGGACGATGGGGACGATGGGGATGATGGGGACGATGAGGACGAGTACTGGAACGACGATAGAGCCGAAGGACGAGGAACGAGGTACGAAACACACGTTGAACGAAAGAGAGTAGGTGTACGGTGTACCAGGGACGTGAGAGAAGAACCAACGAACGTAGAAGCGAAGCAGAAGCGTAGCAGGAAACCTTCCTCAGAACCGGAAACTCATTTGCCAACAGTTTGAAATAAGCTTCCGGCCCGACAACGACGCGGACAAAACAAACAACGATGACATCAGAGCAGCGACTAGGCCAGACTCTAAAAGTTAAATAAAATAGATTTAAAAGTGCAAATTAACTGAAAAACAGGAGAAAAAAATAACAAAAAAATTTCCGAGAAGATTTCATACCAAAAAAAAACTACATTTTCCGAGGTAAAAAAAGTGAAATTAAACGAAATTACTGTTATTGCTTGAGTTTCGTGAAAATATCTAGATTTTCCGTAGAAAACCAGTTATATAGAAGTTTTTTTTCATTAGTTTTTCAGAAGAATATAATTACTTAAACATTTTTTAAGACTCTTCTTTCAGCAGTGTTTAGTTTCAACATGTGATCTAACTGATTTTCGAATTTTTTTTTTAATTTTTGTATATGTTATAAATGTTATAAAATTTTGAGAGATATTTGATTAACTTTATTCAAATAATAGAAAATTTATAAGAAACGAAAATACCTACTCATTATATATACACATAGTTTTTATGATTCTGTTTTTTTTTTAAGTGAAACCCGTTGTGGAATGCAGTAAAAAAAATCACGCATAATATTCTAAATTTTTTAAATTTTTCAAAAAAATAGTTGATACAACGAAAAAGTATTTTCAGTGAAATCTGTTATTTTATCCTATTTCATTTCTGCCTTTAAACTTATTAGGACATCTGGAATAAGACATGTAAACCTCTGATTTTTTAACTGTCTTTTCCGAAATTCGTGGATTTTCAATAGAATCGTTTTTTACAGCGAATATTATGAAAAAAAAGGGAATTAATCTATGGAAATTTTTCCAAAAAAATAGTTGATTCAATCAAAAACGTATTTCTAATAAACTCTGAAGTTTCCCGAAAATGGAATCGTTAACGTTATAAAATCTAAAGAATCGTTGAGGCGAATTTTTGGTTTTTACAGCGAATATTATTAGAATTCGAAGAACCAACTACCATTCTCTTGCGCTATATAAATTCTATCACTTATTGAACAAACTCTGTATTTATCTTCAATTTGAAATCCCAATTGACAAAAGTAATCCCTATTAAGAAGTTTTTAACAAAAATTTTTAATAAAATTGAGTCTGTCGTAAAACTATATTGTTGGCAATAGGTAATACAAACATGTGTTCTCTGAGATTTTAGACATTTTATGTTTTTGTTTAAATGAATTTTTCGTTTTAGACTTTCGCTATAATGTCTAATATAAACCTATGGTTAGGTGTTTCAATGTAAAACTAAAAATTTGCACACAATCGAGAAGCAAATCAAGCCGAAGTTCCTTAGAAATTTATACTTGAATTGAGTCTTCTATATATGTTGTTCAGCTTTTGATAGAACTACATATATTTAATTTCTAATTCTCATACTTTGATGGTTTAATGTCTTATAAGTAAACCAACTATAATTAATCAAGATCTGAAAGGGTTTGGCTTAGACTTTGTTTGAGATTTTGAGCTTAATTTTCACAACTATTATTATTATATGGCCATAACAACCCTTTCGGGTCAAAACCTGAAGCCATATTTTCCTCTATTTCTGCATCCTTCACTGAAGAACTTTTTTTACGTGGGTGGATTTCAAATCCTACGCCACAACCTAGTTTTTCTAGGAGGGTCATGCCTAAAAGTATGAGCGGGACTCGAACTCGCACCTCTTGTTCGGCGGGACAGTGCGCTTTCCACTGGACCACCGAGGCCCCAAAAATTTTCACAACTGGAGAAGCCAAAATTCAGACATAACCACACATATTTGATTGTTTTTTTCAATCAAAATTTCAATGCTTAAATTAAATATATATATATGATTTTAGCTATATTGAAAGACGAATGTACCCAAATATGGCGTTAAAAGCTCTTTCTATATATACCTAAATATGCCACCATTTCAGCACATAACTTTAAAAGGCCTAAACAAGGCATTAACCCTGTTAAATGTGTTGAAAGCATTTGCTGTGTGGCTTCAGAAAGACCTAATTTTTGCTACACTTTCCCTTTTCAAGCCCTCGTTGCCTCCTTGCCTCCTTGCCTCCTTGCCTTCCTTCGTTCCTTCGCTCCCCCGGATCCCCTCGTGCCACACACGACTCTCACAAGTTTCTCTTGAGGGAAAAAAAAAAAAAAAAAAAAATCACAAGCTAAATTATTCACCATAGACAGGAACAGGTTGTAATTACTTGGTGCCAAATCCGGTCTATGAGGGGGTTGCATAAGAACCTGCCAGCCGGGGCTACTGGCGATGTGGGTGGAACATTGACGTATGCGATTTTATTTTTCCTTTCCTTTCCTATTTTTTCCTTACCAACTGCTTTATAATATGAGTAAATTTTTCTTGTGAATCAGCAGCAATTAAGATATGGAAATTTGGTATATAATGAATTTCACGGTAACTGCTGTTCAGCTCTTAGTTCTTTTCTTTTTTTCTTTTTTGCGAACATATCAAAAGTGCAAATCAATCAACATCATCTTTTTTGTAAGAGGAGAAGTTCTTTATATAGAATTGTTAATATAAATTAAATGGAAAAATGTGAACATGAGCAGCAAGCAGTTGTTTCATCTGGCTTTAATACCTCATCTTGACGGATTTTTGTTGTGAATTCGGCAAAATTTTGACGCCGCGACGCAGAAGTTTTCTCTGAAAATGATGTATAATTTTTGGGAAATTTGCCTTTATATCTTTTTCTAGAAATAACTGTTGCTGTGTTGATGTTCTTCTTCGAGACAAAGCACAAGACAAGTAGGAAAGGTTGAGAGATGAGAGATGAGTACGCTCAATTAAGATACACGCAGATGATAAAGTTAAGTCTTGTGTATCTGAAAAGTTGATTTTCCATTGTAATGAAAGTTTCAGAGGGAGTTAATAGATTTCATTTATAGCCAATAGACTGTTAAATAAAACTTATTCAAAATTTGAAATCTTTAGCTCTTATAGTCTCTGAGAACGAAGCGTTAAAATAAACCGACAAACTGACAAATTGACTTGATTTAATCGACTCAACTGTTGATGTATATATACTTTATAAGACCGATTAGGCCTCCTCCGGCCTGTGACATACATTTGCACAAAATTATTATTCCATTTTTAGCCATTGTTAATGGGTATTGGGTATAGATAGTTGGATATTCCATAAGGTACATGGCGCAAATGCTTTCCAAATAAATCCCATTTCATTGAGGCATTAAATCCTCATAAAGTTGCTTGATGTTAGTCAAAAACATTGAGTAGTATATTTGAACAATCGTTCATACCTAATTTATACCCAACATTTAAAAGATATATGATAATATGATATGATCACAATCGAAAAGATGTCATACTTAAAATGTCTTATGTTAGGAAAATTTATTTTGTCGAAAATTGCCCAAAATTTGATGCTTCTAAAATGATAATATATAACCAAGAAATTGTGCATAATCCACATGAAATTTTTTTCGGGGTCACAGCCTGAAGCACTATTTTCCTTCTTTCCGGTTTCTTCACTGAAGATAAAATTCTGAAGAAAAGAGACAATCGCTTCAGTTATGTCGAATCAAGAGGGCGAAACTGTTTGGAAATCGAATTATTCTACAAAAATCAATGGATTTTAAAGCTTATAAAATGATTTCGATTCCTGGAAAATCTTGACTTGAAATTGATATAGAGTTCTTGAAAATATCTGACTGTATCATATATATATATATTTTGGAAATAAGATCATCCACTAACTCATAGAACACTATACAGAACTCACTATAGCCCAAACTAAAATTTTGTTCAAAATTTTCCTCCCTTTTCCAGCAATCAATTTCATATGCAAGGATATGATGGAATTCGGATAGATTTCACGAAACCCAAAGAAAGCAACAAAAAAAACGAAGCAAAATGCACAAGAAGAAAATAAACAGCAATTTCAAATAAACCATTTTTCAATTTCCTGCTATAATTAATGTCCTTAACCTAAATCTTCTGATTGGGCATAGAGGGAAGGCAGTTCATCCCTCCGCAGGCAACATAAAATGGAGCCTCCTGGCGAACTGCCGCCAGATCGAGATAAACAGTTGGTACTGCGGAATCCCTCGGACACTACTTTGGTGACGCCGCCTCAGGCCCAAACCCAACAGTTGGTACGCCCGGCCCAACCCATGAAGCCAACTTCAGTAAGCTTGCAGCCATTGATTGCATTCCAGGCGCCAGCGCAGCTTCCACCTGCAGCAGCACCGCCCAACAACAATCAACCGAGCGGTGCTGGTGGTGGTAATGCCGCCGGCGGAGGTCGAAGCGCTTTGGCTACAATCGCCACTCCCATCTCTGCCAATACGCAATCAGCTAGTGCTACTCTCAGTGATAGCTCGGTGGGTCATCATCATCATCCACAGCATCATCATGTGCATCAGCAGCAGTCGACGGATACAGCAGGCACAGCTGCACGCCATCATCATCACCATGGTTCTATAGCCGGTCTGGGTTCCAGTGGCACCAGCGGATTACTATCCGCCAGTGGTGGCAACCAACAGACCATTGAGAAGCTATCGCGTCCCATGGCCTTTGACAAGGTAAGTTAACGCATAACAAGCATTTGATTATCAGGGTGGAATAGAACTATATATTTCTTTGCCAATTTTTTGTATAAAAAAATTACAAACTTGTTCCCGCCCCTTGATGATCTTTTCCCTAAACCAAAAAGTCCAGAAAATATAATCAAAATTGTGGCAACTGCCCAAGCCTGCTTTGGAGCTGGAGAAGCGTTGCATAAATTAGGGCGTTTTGGGCTCCAATTTTCATTTCAACCTACCCTATGTGCTCTATACCCAATAAAGCCAGTCCACCCAGTCCATTATTTGTCGACATTTTGTTGTGCCTCATTTTAGATGGAGATGCTGGTGCGTGAGATGCAGGATCATGAGCACGGTGTGCCAGTGCGTCAGCAGAAGATGTTCCTCACCTCCATACCATATGCGTTCATGGGTAATTACCAAGTGGTAGCTCTAGTTCTAGTCCCGGTCTGAGCATTTTCTTTACAGGATACGATCTGATTGAATGGCTAATGGATCGTCTTCAAATCGAGGAGTCGGAAGCATTGAATATTGCCAATCAACTCTGTCTGCATGGGTACTTTTTTCCCGTTAATGACTCCAAAACTTTAACTGTCAAGGACGACTCGTCGCTGTATCGCTTCCAAACACCCTACTACTGGCCCTGGCAACACAAAGCTCCGGATAATGTCGAATACGCCATTTATTTGGCCAAACGCTCGTTGCGCAATAAACAACGTCACGCATTGGAGGATTACGAGGCCGAAGCTTTGACTTCCCTACACAAGAATCTTAAGGGCAAATGGGACTTCATCTCAATGCAGGCCGAGGAGCAGGTGCGTTTGGCCAAGGAGCGCAAAAAAGGTGACAAAATTGTTGGCGATTCGCAGGAGCGCGCCTACTGGCGCGTCCACCGTCCACCACCTGGTCAATTTACGCCACTCGAGCCATGCCCGGTCCCGTCCCGGGATCGTCAGGGCCAAAAGTCTAACAAGAAGAAAACTGTCGATGATATAAAACGCGAGGTGGACTATTTGAGCAAGTCCTTGAACCGCACACGCATGAAGATGTCGCAGGCATGTGAATCTCTTGTCTGCTACTCGGAGACCTTCATAGACTACGACTTCTTTCTACAACCGGCTCTGCCCTCAAATCCCTGGGTTACCGAGGACATTGCATTCTGGCAGCTTAACAGTACCTTTGTGGATATACCAACCGAAAAGCGCGTTAAACGCTGGGCCATTTCCATAGAGGAGCTCGTCGCTGATCCCACTGGTCTGCAGGAGTTTACCAACTTCTTGGAAAAGGAATACTCGCACGAGAACATACGCTTTTGGATTGCCGTAAATCGTCTACGCCGCTCGGCACACTCGCAAGTGGCACACAAGGTTAACGAAATATTCGAGTGAGTATGAAGTCTGCAGAAAATATAGATCCGTAGGATCCCATCTCTGGGAATAGAACTACAATCATTGCCTTTATTTCCTGGACTTTCAGAGAGTTCCTTAAGCCCGGCGCACCGTGCGAGATAAACATCGATGGCAAGACCATGGAGAGCGTGTTACGCGGTCTCAAGAACCCCTCTCGCTTCACCTTCGACTCGGCATCGGAGCATATATACATGCTGCTGCTCAAAAAGGATTGCTATCCACGATTCGTACGCTCTGAGCACTATAAGCGACTCGTGGACACCGGTATTCAGCCCTCACACAAGAAGCGTTTTTTTAACTTTGGCGGTGTAACCGGAGCCAAGAAAAAGATGACAGCTGCCCTATCCAGCCAGACAAATCTTGGTGACGCCATCAGAGGCACTAGTAGCACTACAAGTGGCGCCGGTTCATCCAATATCCCAGCACCGCCGCCCAGTAATCTAACGCGTCGTCGCGGCAGCGATCGCAGCCTCATTGGCTCGGCACACGAGCTTGCCGTAATTGGGGTGAACAAGAATACCAATACTAAGGTACCACACTCGCACTCCCAAAATAATCTCACCGAAATTCCATACAGGTAAGTTCCAACAACCATCCTAGGGTCTTAATGTAATTTCCACTCGGTCGCTTCAGAGAAACATCCAACACCAAGCCAGCTGCAGAGAACACTGGAGAGATCTTGACAGTGGCAGCCAGTGCTGTCTGTCCTTGGGACAATCCCGCAACCGCTGCTGCTCCTCCAGTTGCTGCACCGGTTAATCTTTCTGTCTGTCCCTGGGAGGAGAAGAGTGAAGTGGCAACTAGCACACCAGTGGTCATATCACCACATGATGCTGAAGCTGGTCCATTAACTTCAGCATCCACTAAAGTCAACACCAGTGCAGAGCTGCAGCCCTTGACCACGTAAAATCAATAAACCGAACCAATTAACAAGTCATCTTTCTCAAGTAAACTATGTCCATAGCACTTGTCCGGAAATCCAAGATATACATGAACGTATGCAACGCACCTTGGGCATACGCCATCAGAATACCGTGGACAATGGTGAGGCCGGCATGAAGCGTCTTATGCCCCACACAACCGAGCAAAGGCGTGCATCTGTTTCCATCACGTCCAGGTAGTTATACCCTACAGTTTGCCCGTCTCAACCGATGCATGGACTAACGTTTTTTTCCAGCGCTTGGGAACACCAATTGGCACGCAGCAGTGGCCCATCGAATAAGTCATCATTTACTGCTAGGACAACACCATCGGAGGTGGGCACTGCCAGCATTGTTGATGACAACAACAGCAATACTTTAACTAAGGATGCCTCGGATGCCAGTGATGCGGATCTGGAGCTTGAGGAAGAGCCGAAAAAGCCTTCCTTATCGCAATGCAACAGTGAGTCCTCTGTATCAGAGCTTCCATTGCTGGGCACACTAGCGATAACACCGAAAACGCCGCCCAACGCCACAGTTAACCCACCGTCAAAAGAGTGGGAATCTATGGTACCGGAAACTTTAGTAAGACAGCGCTCCTCCACTTGTTCCCCAGTGTTGGAAACGCGCGCTGAGGCTCCCACTTCCAGTCCCCATACTGCAACCACAAAGACCCCATCGGAACGTGAACCAGAGTCGGCTGAGGTCAAAGATGTTCAAATCGAGCTAATTGAGCCGCTCGTCGAGAAGAGCAACATTCAACTGGAGCTGGTCACCAGCGCTCATAGCAATAACGCACAGAAAACCGCTGTTTCCTTAGGAAATAAGCTCTACGAGGAAGGGTCACGAAGCAAGGGTCAGGATATTGGAATGGCAGCAGACGCGGAGCTGCATGTACACGAAAGCGTCGAGACGGAGTTATCGCCCACCACCGATGAGTACCAGGAAGGCATGCATTTTGGAGACGCTAGCAAGGATGCGGTCTATGATTACGACATCATGAACACCGACTGCAATCTGGGCTACATACCGCCGGCGCCAACACCTGCGCCCTCGATGGCACCGCTCGCCGTGTTGGATGTGGACACCGTGGACGATGAACCCTTCGATGAGCCAACGACCGATGTAACGTCAACGACAGCCTTAAGCAACGAAGAAACCCGTCGACGACGCAAGAAGCAAAGTTCGGAAGGCAAGAGGTTCAGCTCGCTGGAGGAGAACGAGAAGGCAAACGAGAAGCCAGGCGTATCAGCGCAGGCAGGTGCAACAGGTGCATCCGACGAAGCCGGCTACAATGCCATATGCCCCTGGGAGGACGAGTAAGTATATAATATCATAATACGAGGTGTGTTCAAAAAGTAAGGTTTTCGAACATCTGTACCAAGTTTGAAGAGTATGGTACTTTTTGTTTGGTTGTGAGAGGTGTAAAAGTTATAGGTGTAGTTTTGGGACCAAGAAAAAGTCACATGGGGCCCAATCCGGTGAATATGGTGTATGAACCATGATTGTGGTGTCGTTTTTGGCCAAAAATATCTCTCTCTCTCTCTCTCGTGATGTAAAAGCTCTCAATTCTTTTCCAAAATTCTGGAAGTTGTCTTCATATTACTTCTCGCAAATGGCACATAACTTCTAGATAATGCTGTTTATTGACCGTACGGCCATATGGTAAGAGCTCCCGATGCACTACGGCATGGTAATCCAAGAAAACAGTGAGCAAAGCAAAGTGACATTTAACCGAGCTTAGCGTGTTTTATCGGTCTTGGCTCACTTGGGCTCTTCTATTGGGACGATTTTGCTTTGGTTTCGATATTATTATTATGTGGCTATAACAACCGTTTCGGGTCAAAACCTGAAGCTCTATTTTCCTCTATTTCTGCTTCCTTCACTGAAGAACTTTTTTACGTGGGTGAATTTCAAATCCTACGCCACAACCTGGTTTTTCTAGGAGGGTCATGCCTAAAGGAGTGAGCGGGACTCGAACCGAGGCCCTTTGGTTTCGATAACATAAGCATATACCCACGATTCGTGCAGTTATAAACCTTTTGTGTAATTCTGACAATGAGACGTCGTTCGTACAGAACACAATTTTATTTTTTACACAAAAATAAATGCAAATCCTTTGATCCATATTTTTCGAAATCAAAATATCGCCGAGTACGCAAAACACGTACCTTTACGCCTCTCAAAACCCAAAAAAAAGTACTATACACTTGAAACTTGGTACAGATGTTCGGGAAGAGTGTACCAACCTAACAAGCCAAAAAAAAGTCTTGAAAAAAGTTTTGAACACACCTCGTATGTACGTAAGATCTATATTTGACTAACTGGCCAAAGTTCTAAATTGACAGGAACGTTAACACCAGCGACGGAACATTTGTTAAGACCTACGCAACCCTAGGATACTTATGAATAAAGCCCAACATTTTTAAATTAGTGGTCGCCAAGCTACTGAAAAAAAGGAATCACAAGAAATAGACAAACCTATGCATAAGTAATTTATTTACTTATTATATGCATGTATATGTTATGAATGTGTTAATAAATGTGTACATATGAATGTATATGATAAACACACAAAATATTCCAAAGTTGGAACAGGCAAGCAGACTTCCAAATAGACAGAGACGGAAGACCCCAAATGGAAGTTGGGAAGTAAGTTCCTAAGGAGAAGTGTAAGAGCGTAAAGGGCACAGTAGTAAATTAGGATTATGAACGAAATGGCACTATTTTCAAAACTTAATTTTCTGGAAAGACCTGCATAACATTTCGAGAATTATAGTTATATAATAGAACAAGTATGAAGCTCGACTACGAGATGCCCCAATCCCAGTTGTGCATTACAGTCAGAATCGCATAATACCGCGCATCATCTATGGGAACTAGAGCTAGTCACTTCCCCTGGTATATTTACATCAAACACTCTTGTGTTTACCCACAGATCGGTTAATTTTTTGACTTTCATAACAAATTGCAATTTTCTAATTCACAAAAGATATTTCTTGTTTTACATTATCTTTAATGTTGGGTAGATATTACCATAATCTATCTATTATTATTATCAACCTTACGGTGTAATAATACATCCTTAATACATCCTTAAACTATTTTCTTAGTTATACACGGCACGCTCTGCCACTACATTTAGTGAGATTCTGTATTAAAAGACCATATAAAGCACGTTCTATAGGTAGCAAATCATAGCCAATATTCTTCAGTTGATATGGATCCGTAGCTATATCATAAGCCTCGACAAAATTCTACAAATTTGAAAAGGTTTTATTTAATATAAATACTGTCAACCCAACATAGATCCAACTAACCTCTGTATCTCGGAACTCACAGTAAATGCGATCTTGGTTATAACGAAAATCGCGTACACAGCTATAGGTATTATTCCAGGCATCCTGGCAATGGCAATCGGCATCTGGCGTGCATTGGGCTAAATGATCGCGGCGTTGCCAAGGACATTCCGCATTATAGGTATCATCGTTGCCCTCGCCCCAGTACTCTATAAGTAGTGTAGAGGACGCCGTGCTCTCCTGATTCTGACGTATGTCCAAGAGCTCAGCACTGAAGGAACGGCCATCCATATAGTCAGGCACGGGCAAGCCGGTCAGCTGTAATATGGTAGGTGCCAGATCCAGCAAACTAACCGGCAGGCTCGTAACGACACCAGCTTTTACGCCGGGCCCACTTATATAGAGTGGCACCTTTATGTCGGTCTCGTAGGGCTGCCGCTTATCGAAAGGCTGCGCAAATTGACCCATATGATAGCCATTGTCCGACGTGTAGATGATATAGGTGTTTTCCAGACGTTCGCTTTCATTCAGCAACGCCACCAACGTGGCCAACAGCTCATCTACGGCCAGCAAGGTTTCCCAACGCTGCCGAAAGTACGTGTCTATGTTGGCTATCGTTGCCCGGGGCAAATGCTTACCGGAGCCAACCAGCCAGTGTTTATCTGCGTAAAACCTATTAGCATAAAATATTACATGCTCCAACCAACTGCCTCACCCGTGTCCGGCACATTGAAGCTTGGCGTGCGCAAGGCGGATACGTGCGAAAAGGCACCCGCATGCCGTGGTGCGGGCGTGTAAGGTGCGTGTGCAGCGGGTGGCGCAATCATGGCAAAAAATGGTTGTCTTTGTGGCGTGTTGCGTAGGAAGGTCATCGCGTGGTCGCGCAACAGATCCGTCAGGTAGATACCCGTATAGCTGACATTTTTCCCATTCTCCCGTAACGTATAATTATAATAGCGCGAGTTGCCATGCAGTCCGTGAAACTCAGTCCAACCGGGCGGCAGTGTCGCGCCCCTAAATTGATTCAAGTACTTCCCAGCGAAGAACGTCCTATAGCCGTGCTCCTGCAAATGCACCGGCAATGCCCGGGGCTCGAATCTTTCGCGCCACATCTGTCCATTGCAGCCACCGTGCTGGGAGTTGTTAAAAGTCCTGTGGTTATGTGCATACTGACCAGTTAGCAGGCTCGCCCGAGCCGGACAACATATGGGCGTCGGGCTAAAAGCATTGGTAAATTGTACGCCGTATTTTTCAAACATATGAACCGTACGTTGGAGCGGGTACATCCCGTGCAGCTCAGCATCCTGGTCATCGGTCAGGACCAAGAGTATATTCGGCGGAGGCGTTGGTTGGTTTAGACTTACGACGTAGTCGACGCATAATATGATACTGAATTTTGTAAGAACATTAATCTAAATTGGTAATAAATAGGGGAAATCACCGAATAAATACAGTATTACATTTGTAGTTACCATATTGTTAAAATTTTAGCTCATGTAGTACAGCGGGCATTCGCTATGAAAGGAGCTGTGTACTATAATAATTGGATGACAATGAAAATTTAATTAAAAATCAAATAATATTTACCTCCAAGGTGAATACGCATTGGATTTCTGTAAGAGGTTCAACAATACAAATTATGGGACAAGGCAATGAGTACGGCTAAAGCAGCAACGAGTGCTGTTATATGGAAAATTACTCACTAAAAATAGCTGTTATTGAGTACTTAGTAGTGAGTGTGTGTTAAGTACTTATTGTGGCGGTATAACGATGCTTTGCTGAGCTTTGCTTATAGCTGTTACCAGAGTGCTTTGAAAATATTTAAGTTACATAAATAATATAAACAGGTTGGCATCGAAGTAAGCTTTACTATAAACAACTCGAAAATAATTATGTTAGCAATTTTATGTTACTTAACATAAAAGTGTGCTGCAGTTGGCTTGGCGCCAACATAATCGATATTCGGCTCAATGCGACATCGATTTTCAAAGTTATCAGCTTTAGGGTATTTACCATTTTTAATTGCAATATATTTAACTCTATTTCACAACAGAAATAATTAATTAATAATTAAATTAATGAATTTAAAATAGATAAAAATCAAAATGAGAATTATATATCATAGAATATTAATATCGATCAGCGGTAATAAGTTTTCGAATATCGAAAAAATAAAGCGCAAATTTGTCCTTGGAAAGGCTGCTCGTTCATTAAAATAAGCTTGAATGCTTGAATACTTTTTTATACAATTTATTTGATTTAAAAAGAACAACAATTAGCTTAAAGCACTCTGTGCGTGACACGACTGAATCTCCAAAACAAAGTCACGTGCTGTTTGTTGCTCATCTCTAGCGCACCTGTTGGCATCACTGGCAATCATCTGTTGAACATGTGTTAATTGATTTCTAATTGAGTCGAAGCTCTGCTCGGTTGTTTGTTGTAATCAAACTGTTCTACCAGCTGGCGGACAAGCTTCTTCTCTACAAGAACATTTGTTTATATTACCCCTAATCCCAGTCGAGAGTTGGCATGCTGTGGCGTTATCAAACTGGCAGCCAGCGCCTGTTGCGTCACATCCTCCAGAGAAATGCCTGGACACGCGGCTGTGCATCCTCAACGGAGGATGCCGCCAATCAGATAACCATTGGTGATGTAACGGCACGTTTGAAGAACCCCAAGAATAAACATTTGGTGCCTCAGAATTATGGTAAACAACAAGGTTCAAAGTTCAATTTATGTACTGAAATATCTCAAATTTTCAGTTAGCTTTGGCCCGGATGGTTCCATACAGTTGCCGCAGTCGGCGCTTTATCATCTGCGCTGGATGCTGCAGAAGGATCTGTTGAATCAGGATATGTTCCTGATTGGCATGCCGGGTCCGTTGCGGCGCCAGCTGGCCATGCAGTTTCTGGAGTTGACGCAGCGAGAGGTGGAATACGTGGCCCTCAGCAGGGACACAACCGAGAGCGATCTCAAGCAGCGTCGGGAGATTCAGAACAAAACCGCTATATATCATGATCAAGGCGCAGTGCGCGCAGCGCTGCATGGCAGGGTGCTCTTGCTAGACGGTGTTGAGCACGCAGAGCGTAATGTTTTGCCGGTGCTGAATAATCTTCTAGAGAATCGAGAGATGCACCTGGAGAATGGAAAATTTCTCATGGCACCAAAACGTTACGATGAATTGCTAGAGGTATTTGTTGTCCGCACTTTCAGCATATTTTATAATCCAATTAATATAATCTCAAATTTCAGACGTACAGCCAAGAGCAGCTGGATGCATGGGGCATACTCCGTGTCTCTGAGGATTTCCGAGTAGTCGCTCTTGGCCTGCCAGTTGAAAAATATACGGGCACACCTTTAGATCCGCCGCTGCGTTCACGTTTCCAATCCCGCAACATATTACCTTTCACCTTTGAGGAGCTCTACGATGAACTGCAGGAACTGACACCCAACGTGCCTGGACAGCAGATAAAACAGTTGCTCACCTTTGCCCTGACGCTGCAAACAGCTGACAAAACCTTACAGTTTCCAGATTTTCCGTTCCATAACATACGTTTAGGCGTACAGATGCTGGTAAATCACTCATTTCATCAGAATAAAGCCTTCATTATAGTTTTACCTCTTCTCGTAGCATGTCATGTCATATATGAACTAAGCCGATCATCTTCTGCTTTCCTATCTAACTTCAGCAAGCGAACCCGGCGCTTATGCTGCACGATGTCATAGCCATCCTATATCCCTATCATTATATGCTACGACCGGAACACAAGAAACGCGTTCAGGAATTGCTTCAGAGTCTGCAGTTGCAACCAGAGGTCAAGCCAAGTGGTGTACAGAGTATTACGAGCAGTATCCAGGATAACTCCATTGAGGTTCAAGTAGACAAGCTCACCTTGCACATGCCACGGGGACCCACATCGCTGGCCACCCCCGCCAGCGGCACCTTTGTGGATTTGGAACATCAACGTCAGGTGTTTGCCCAGCTTTTGCAGGCATATGCCGTGGGCGATGTTTGCATTCTAGGGGAAAAGGGTGTGGGCAAGCTGACGCTAACCAAGCAGCTTGTCAAGTTGCTGCATCAATCTGCTGAGTCCATGATACTGTACGAGGATATGACCTCGAGGGATCTGATACAGCAACGCATTACAAACGCCGAGGGCGATACCATTTGGCGGGACTCACCATTGGTATGCGCAGCTAAATCTGGTTCCGTGGTCATACTAAATGGCATTCATCGTCTTCACAAGAGCACCGCAGCGGTATTACAAAGGTAATTCCCCCTACATATCCAATAATCCATTGCTATAACAGGCTCCTCCTCCACAGAATCATACACGATCGCGAGATACAACTATGTGATGGCACCACCCTGGTGCGTTCTGATCGCTATGAGGCTTACTTGCGCCAGGGTCTAAGCGAGGATACTTTGAGGACACGTGGCTTGCTGCCCATACCGGACTCTTTTCGCATCATCGCCTTGGCGGAGCCACCCAATTCCAGCTCTGGACAGCCCAGCTGGCTAACTACAGAACTGCTGGGCATGTTCCTCTATTTGGAGCTGCGCCCTTTGCAGGAATCTGAAGAGCACAAGCTTCTTACCCAAGCTTATGGCGTGGTCCAGCCGAAGATGCAGCAACTGCTCGCATTGGCGCAATATCTACGTGGCTCCAAGGATCCATTGTTGCGGGATTTGGCCGGTACGCTTTCCACACGTCAACTGCTGAAATTGGGCAAACATCTGGCTTCGTTTCCCGAGGCTAACTTGTATGAAATACTACAGAACACCTTCCTTATAAAGTTTATGCCCGCACTCTCACGTGCCGCTCTGGAGCAGGCCATGCACAATACCATAGAATCGAGTTCCAAAGTAGCACACGGAGGCACTAGACAAATTACACTAGAGAAGGATAAGCTACGCATTGGCAAAACTGAGATGCAATTGAAGGAAACTGCACTTGGCGCAGAGTCAAAAATCCCCAGTACGCTCTTCTATGAAATGCCCCAGCATGTGGTGCAGTTGGAGCATCTGCTGCAGGATTATCTAAATGGCGAACACCTGCTGCTGGTGGGTAACCAGGGCGTGGGTAAAAACAAGCTTATCGATCGCCTGTTGGAGCTCATGCGACGCCCGCGGGAATATCTGCAGCTACACAGGGATACCACAGTGCACAGCCTGACGATGCAGTCGACACTGCGGGATGGACAAGTGGCCTTTGAGGATAGTGCCCTGGTGAAGGCGGTTAAAGCAGGCCATGTGCTGGTCATAGACGAGGCGGACAAGGCGCCGGTTAATGTCACTTGTATACTGCGCACCTTGGCCGACAGCGGCGAGATGGTCTTGTCAGATGGACGCCGTATAGTGCCTCATGGCACCGTTGGCGCAACTACGCCAAATTACATCGAAACACATCCAGATTTTCGACTTATTATTTTGGCGAACCGACCAGGTTTTCCATTCTTGGGCAACGATTTCTTTGCCGCGCTTGGCGATGTTTTCAGTTGTCATGCCATCGACAATCCCACGCCGGACTCTGAAATTTATCTGCTGCAAAAGTACGGACCGAATGTGCCCATGAAGACACTCCGCATGTTGGTAAACGCCTTTGGCGAGCTGCGTAGCATGGCCGATGAGGGAGTGCTCAATTATCCGTACTCGACCCGAGAAGTTGTGAACATTGTCAAGCATTTAGAGCGATATCCGGATGAGAATATCTCCGAGCTAGTTGGAAATGTGCTCGATTTCGATCGCTATCAACCGGAGGCCTTAGATCAGGTTACCCAAGTGCTGGCCAAACATGGTCTGCCCATCGAGGCCTACGCCCGTAATGAACTACAGATTCTACGTCAACAAAAGAAACTGCAGGCAACCATACAACGACACAGTGGCCTTGGGGTATCGGGACCCAAATTTGGCAAAGTTGACCCCAAAAATGAACCACACGTCGGCGGTAACACCTGGGCCGGCGGCAGTGGTGGGCGCGACACAGCCGGCTTGGGTGGCAAAGGTGGACCCTTTCGTTTAGACAAAGGCCATCAGGTGCATCAGCTAAGCGACGAGGAGAAAGCCGATGTGCCGGAGGAAATAAAACGCGCAGCACGTGAAATGAATCGCAAGGCTTATGAGCAGAAGCTGCAAGAGATTAAGATGTCCAAGCACGATCATCAGTTGTATGCGCAGTTCAGTGAGCCCAACCAGAAGCAGGTGCAGCAGCTCAAAGCCATGCTGGATGCCATGCAGACCAAGAGTAAGGAGCGCCAATGGCAAAAGTATCAGGTGCATGGCGATCTGGACGATACGCGTCTGATTGAAGGCATCACGGGCGAGAAGAACATATACAGAAGGCGTGCAGAAGCTAATCCCTGGGCGGATCATGTGCGCAGCAAACCCAATAGGCTAAAGCTGGTTGTGGATGTGTCGGGTTCGATGTATAGGTAAATATATGACAAGCATTATATAAACAGATTCTAAGAGAGATTCTTACAGATTCAATGGCTATGATGGACGCTTGGATCGCCAATTGGAGGCTGTGGTCATGGTCATGGAAGCCTTTGAGGGCTATGAGAAAAAAATAGTCTACGATATAGTGGGACACAGCGGCGAGGGCTGGGAACTGCCGTTTGTCAATGTGGGCAGCGCGCCCAAGAACGATAAGGAGCGCTTCGAGACGATACGCTTGATGCACGCCCATTCGCAATTCTGCTGGTCCGGAGATAGCACGGTGAAGGCCGTACGCGAAGCGTGCCTGACGCTCAACGAGGAGCAAGATTGTGATCATGGCATAGTCGTGGCCCTGAGCGATGCCAATCTGGCACGTTATGGCATTTCACCCAAAGATCTGGCCATGGCGCTGAAACGTGGTGAACCCAAAGTCAAGGCCTATGTCATATTCATTGGCAATCTGGGCGAAGAGGCGGAGGAGTAAGCTACTGAAATTTTGAATATTTGTATAAATATATCAATTTTGCCTTATTATTGCAGAATCAAAAACGAAATGCCTGCTGGACAGAGCTATGTGTGCATGGATCTAACGAAGCTACCTCAGATACTAAAGCAGATTTTTACCTCTTCGCTGTTGTAATATGAGGGATAGACCAATATACCAATGATTAGACCCAATTAGCGCTGTATTTTAAGATCGAAAATAGTATAATGTATGTAAAATTAAGGGATCGAGTCCCACTCACTCCTAGAACAACTAGGTTGTGGCATAGGAAATCCATCCACGTGAAAAGAAGATATTTAGTGAAGGAAACAGAAATAAAGGGCAAATATTGCCTCAGGCTGTGACCCGATAGGGTTGTTATGGCCACTATTTGTCTTTTATGTGAAATTGAACAATTTGACTTGTGCCTTTATGTTACCAATTGTAAAATAGTTTGTTAAATAAAAGATCAATAATTATATATAATATAAGATATAGATTTGTGTGTGCCGAGGGTGAACTCATGGTTGACCTCACGTTTTCAGTCCCAGGCGGAAGCTGATTTTCGTCAAGGTCAGCCACTTTTTAGGCCTTTCATCTGGCTTCCATATTTAGCGAACTCAGCAAGTCTTGTGTACGCTTTGCTACCCTGTAATTATGTTTGCACTATAAAAATCAGTAGCATAAATTGTTCAAAATTATTTCGTTTTTCTTTAATATCGTTTAAAATAATACAAAACACAACATTAACAAAAAAGTAAATAAAAAAGCATATAAAAATGTATAACATAAGGTAAACTGTGCGCAAATATATATATATATATATATATATATGTATATAGAGATATATTTTGTTTATTGTTTGCGAATGTCTTGAGTGGCCACTACAAGCAGCTTGCGGCGAAAAGCGTGAGAAATGACTATGATCAATCGATCTGATCATGGACGACAGTTATGTAGTTAGATTTATAGTTAACGGGTATATATAATATATGTCGTACTTTAGTTCTTTGGTTAGTAATTAGTTATCTACACAAAAACGTAAAGTGGGACACTCTCTGTCTCTCTCATTGACCTTGTTTATTGAAGTTATTTTATTTGGTTTTTGTTTTTTATCGTGCAAGATTCTGGACAAGATTCGACTTTAGGCCAGCTCATCGTGCAGCGTCTCGGCGTCAATGGACTTGTTGGACTTGCAGATGTAGTTGCTATCATTTCCGCCTTGGCTGGAACTCTGCGATTTCGAGCTCGAGATCATATTATACAAATCATCCAGATCTTGACTCCGTCGATAGCTGTGGCCCAAGGGTAAAAGAAGATGGTCAATGGGATTGTATAATCAAATGTTGTGGGTTTAACTTACGAGCTACCAGGCCTGCTGTAGGTTGACATGGCCGGACTAGCTGGATTGTTGCTATTGGTGTCCATGTCGCGGTCATTGATCATAGTGGAGCTGTTGTAGAGATCGCAATTATCCAAGTACTCAGATCTTAAGTACGTGTCTAGATCATTGTCGTCATCGTTATTGTCAATATAGTCATGCTCGTTATCGCGGTCCTGCTGCGATTCAACCATGCATAACCACTGAGAGTTGTGGTTACGGAACTTCTCCAACTGAAAAGGGAAATAATATGGTTATAATAAGTAATAAAAACGGTTACTATGAGTAAATGTTGACCATGACGACAGCCGCAAACGGCTGGGGTGTTGGTTTTGGGCTTGTCTGACCTCCACCGAGGCCCTCCCAAGTATAATAATTGCTGACCTATAAAAGGTGCAGCCAACTGGCGTCATTCTATATACTATATAGTTAGCTCTTCTCAGAGGAACTATATATTACATAAGTTCAATTACTCTTGTCCTCACAAGTTCACTCTTACAACATCTCCATAGTCCTCCACACTCACCTTTATACGCTTCGCCCATTCCCTATCACTAATTGCTATGATGTCCAAACAATAGTCGCATACTTTTCGGATTTCTTCGTTTTTGTCGTGCATTAGATCGATGAGATATGCTGGTGATTCAGTCTCTTTGATCATATACTCTCTTGTGCTCTCGTGTCGTAGTATCTGCTGGAATACATGTATGATCTGTAAGACAATTTCATCGTCTTCCTGCTTGGCTTTCAGCAGCTCGATAAGTGAGAGCACCACCTTGGCGCGGCAGAAGAGCAGCGCACAAAGCTCATCGCAGGCACAGGTGCCCAGATAGACTATGGTATCGAGCACAAGATCATCTAGGCGGGCACAGGGCACTAGCAACTGACGTATCCAAGGTATCAATTGGAAGTTCTGTAGAATTTGCGAGTAGTCCAAGTCCGTCAATGCCAGATTACCCAATATGCCCAAGCATTCAACAATGAATGATTCATCGTCACAGATGGTTAGGATGCGCGCCAAGTCGCCCACATAGTCGATAAAGAGCAGCTGCAACGACTCGTGTTGAGATATATTCCGTAATAGTTTCATTAATAGAGCATCCTGGTATTTGAAGGCACGATCCATGAGGCTGTGCAGCCGCTGGCCCTCGACCATAATTTGGGCATTTCGCCGATTTAGCGACAGATTGATGCACAGCGCAATTAGGTCCAGATCGACCTTAACATTGAGATTCAGTATTATAGCATCGGTGGCCATTTGAACGCACTCGGTATGCGCAAACATGGATTTGACCTTATCGTCCAGACTCATGTGGTAGAGTATTTTGATTGCAATACTGTGATGGTTTTCGTCATTGACATACATCACCAGCATCGGTAGATAGCCGGCCGCTACCATCTTTCGACGCAGTGCACCATCGAATGATAGATTAAAGACTAGCTTGAGTGTGACCTGCACAAGGTCAGCATGAGTGCTCTGAAAGAGTCGTGGAAGCTTTGAAACTATGTTCAAGTTACTCATTTCATCCTTGTTGTCCGCCACAATGGACAACTTCTTGAGAAATGTGCTGACTAGCATTAGTAAATCGATATTCTGTCGATCCATAGCTCTGACTAGCATTTTTACAATATTCTTTCGCCGCATTTTCTCCTCCAATTTGACATTTTCGGCCATGTTCAATAACAAGTAGAAGGCAACTCGTAGCAACTGTTCCTGTTTCTTGGCAAAGATTTTCAACTGTTTATTTAATCGATCGATTTCCTCCTTTTTGATTTTCGGATCGTTTTGATCCAATGACTCGTTGCTCTGGGCTTTTAACTCGACTGGGTAGCTTGCATCTGACGCAAGCACATTTGCATTTGGATTTGGATTGGTGTTAGCACCAGAAGACAGAGCTTCATGGTAACTACTATTGAGTATTTGGCTTTTAATCAGCGATGATGACATGGTCCCGTGGAAGCTGCTCCAGGTGCCAGATTTGGGACGCTGCTTTAGCTCAGGTATGCGTCGACGCGGTGGTTCCATCTGGAAGTTTAAATTGAGTATATTAACAGATTGCCAATGGATCGATTGCTTTAAGACGCACCTCTTTTGGCTTCTCTTCATTACCAATGTCCAGAAAGTCATCGGTACTACGATTCAGCTTCTCCTTGCTAGCCTTGGCTGAGAGTGGTGCAGAGCCCGTAGGCTGCTTACGGGTGTGCAGCTCATTGCGCATGGTTTCGTAGCGTCGCAGCTCGTAGTCGATGACATCCATGCAAAGAGATCCAATCTGTAATGTGAAAATCTCCATAAGCCCACTGGCAATTCATCAGTTTAATTTCGACTCACTTTATATTGCACAATAAGTGGATGAAACTTTGTGTAAGTGGAGAAACAGAAGAATATATAAATGATGTTCGTGGACAGATCCAAACTCTTCCGCCAATCTTCGCGCAGCACACGAGCCAGAGCACTGAGGCAGGCCTCTACAAATGGAAGTTAACAACATGTTCGATCCAATTCACTTAGAATTAACTGCCTACCATTTTTCTCCAGCTCCTCGAGATTATCCGGATTCCGTGCCATTTGCAAGATCATGGCAGAACCACGCACCCGTTCGCTCAGCTCCTCATAGAGTAACTCCACATACTCGTCGATATTGTTAATGGATACATCCGTAGTTGGCGTGCTGAAAGTGGTAGAACCACTACCTGCCGAACCAGAGCCCGTGGTAATACCAGATATAGCTGATCCCGTAAGATGCGAACGCGGCGAAGCGCGGAATGAGTTGTGCAGTGCCGATTTGCGGGAGTTTATATACGTATTGTCGGCTATATCTTCAGATGGGAGAAAATACCATACAATTTCAAGACTTCATTGTTTGGTATGGGTAGCTTTACGCACCATTGTTCGTATTGTCCTTGCGGTTTTTGAGATAGAATATGATTTGCTCCACATCGTTCAACTGTGACTTGTGTATAAGATCACATTTTTCAACCACTTCTCGAGCCAAAGCAGCGGGATCTGTTTTAGCATTCAGTGAACGCAGACGTATGATTTTCTGGCAATTCTGCAAAAGGAAGATATATTCAGGAATATCTTTAAGCATGGGTCTTTTATATAGGCTTGGTACAAACCTTCTTCTCTTCAATCATGGGGTTGTTGGGCTCCCCAAAAACCGTCGCTTCCAATTGGTAATTGACAATCAGCGCCTTGTCTGTGGGATGTGGCTCGATGCAGCCACCTTTCCATCGTCTGAAATTCGGAATAATTTCATTACAATCTAAATTGAGTATCGGAAGTTATGGGGAATTTCGTACATTTTCAACCAAAAATAACCGTGAAATTATATGCTAACGATGATGTAATGGTTTATCCAATTTGAATGTTTAGGCAACATTTTGAACAAATGAAAATGCTTTCTTGTTTTCCCTCTTTTCCACCCTGCTGCAAGTCATTTTGGGAGCTCTTCCTTTCTACTTTGTCCCACCACAAAAACAGCTGAAATAGGGTCTATTTCCCGGTCGTAAAACGTGACGTCGACAGCACCTACGCAAGCAAGCATTTTCGACATTTCCATCGTATATACTATATAATGTTTTTCCCAACTCTCTCTGCAACCGCGTGCGTTTCCGGAGATGGGCAAATATCGAACCTATTTTCGAGGCAGATATGCCTCAGTTATGAGTAATATGATTATAGATGGGGGTCATATTAACAGTCTGTGAGGTGTCCACATGTCTGGCCTGTCAATGAAATGTTCCAAAGAATGGAGTGTCTCCAGAGACACTACAATATCAACTATATATATTATATGTCCATAACAACCCCATGGGGACATAGCCTGAAGCATTATTTCCCTTTTATTTCTGCTTAAAAAGCGGATGGATTTTAAATCCTACCCCATAACCTAGTTTCTTCTTCCATCCTCTCGACATGAGTGGGACTCGAACCCACGATCTCTTGACAGTGCACTATCCACTGGTACACCGAGAAACCAACCCCCATATGATATTTGAAGTCATCTAAATATAGAGAAAGATACTCAAGAAAGCCCGATGTTTGGGGATACCATATGAAAATATGTAAAAATTACACTCTTGGCGGTAAAAGATGGGCCGAGCTATCGAGGACCCCCTATGAATCATTTGGCCTAGTTTTGCTCGAATCCTTATTTGGCAGGACAATGCGTTAATCATTGCTCCAACGAGACAGAGAGAGATATTTATGGTCAATATAATCTTAGTGGAAATTGATTTTGTCTAAAGAAAACTTATGTTCAGAGACCCCAAATATGCTATAGCAACTAAAGATAAGATAATGGTAGCTTGATCCAGAATGGAATGAAGATGCCAAGCAATGACTGGATTCCCTATTAACGGAGTTAATATTAAGGATTTATCAAAGATATTTTGACAATTGATTATTTTCGACTAATTCAAAAGGGAAGAAAGTTTAACCGATCCAACAAAATACATAAAAAGCTCTAAATTAACTAAACTGCAATTTTTTATTATAGCCAAACCGGGAACATCATAAAATTTGGTACATAGATGCCCATATACTATATGCAGCTGATTTCAATTTAAAATACTGATTGTCTTGCTTGCTTTGATCGAAAATCGATAAGTAAATATTTCGATAGTGGAGCATTAAGGTCAAGGAATATATTAACTCCGAGTTTTTCTACCTGTCAGCAAATCGATTTAATATAACAAACACAAATTTCGAGTGTACTTATAAGACCTCGTTTTCTTGTAATCCCCTCGCCCTCTGCCCCCAGCACCCCTGGCAATTACGTCTATAAGCTTCTGGCTGGTTGTGCTTGAAATTATGCTCTTGCTCTACTTGTTCGACAGTTGTTTTCATAGATTGGAATACCCCCTCGACAGGTGTTTACACCCCACATGTGTATTTATATGGTCAAAAGTTGCGTCAAGTTGAAAAATCGATAAAGGCGGGCGGAATATGGCCCACCCACCGGTAACTGTTTTGCCCTATCAACAAAAGGGAGGACTGGGCTTCCCCCTCGCTCCAGACACACACTGAGTGTTCATCCAAACAATCGATTGTAGTTTTACTCACTTTTTAATAAACTTCGCATCGTCGTTGGTTTGCATCGTTTCTGTGCTCGAACCAGATCTCGAATACCCTATATACGAAATTGGTAAGCCCGACGATGGTGTTCTATTGGCGTCGTCAGCCTCTGTGTCAACGACTTCGTCTTGTTGTAGCCTTGGTCTGGTTGTGGCACTTCTCGGCGACACTGTGCTGTTATTATATCGAGTGTGGTCGGTAATCGCTTTAATTATATAATAAATATAGTGTACAACAATTAAGAACAGCACAAAGCCCGATGTAACTTGGAAAAAAAATAAAAAAACAAATTTCATGCGACTTGACGACACGGGAACAATGACTACCACGGAGACTAGGGCTGTCGCAAAGCTATTGAATAATCGATGTTAAGTCATCGATTGCATGAGCAAGTTGTTGTTGAAAATCGATACAAAAAAAGCTAAGCATAACAGTCACCACCCGCGAACGATTAAATATATATTTATTGTTTTCGTTACTTACAGACTGTTAAGCAGCTAACAGCGATAGAAACAATTAATTGCAGCGCTTTATATTTGATTGAACATAATAAATTTTTACGTATTACCATACTTTTTTAATCAATAAGCTTTAAGTTTTTATAACAAATGTTTTTTACAGAGAGTCGCCGGAGGCCAATCGATTGGCAGCCAGCTCTGGCAACAGCTAATAGCTATTATCGATAGCTACCGCATATGGGTATTTCCATGGAAATGCAAACGTTTTTGTCGAGTTTTTCAAGACTTTATTTTTTAAACGAAAGGAGTTTTATTATCGTGCAATATATTTATATTTAATGGATGTTTTTTAAACATTAAGTATTTGAATGCCAGCTGAATATTTTTCGAACTGGTATGGAACCACTTGCTTTTAAAATACGCTAGTTAAATCGATACCCCCTTTAAAAAATATATCAGCTTGAAATATATTTTTACATATTTATTATGTATATGATAAAATCGGTAAATTCCGTTACACTTACAATAGTAACGTTCTGTTATCGACATCAGCTGCTGAAATTGGTGGCATAACGATTAGTGCATGGTCAATTCGATATATTACGCTAAAAACAGTTTATCATTGCAAAAATAAATTTTTGTGTTTTTATTATGCATATGAAATTCAACAAAAATTTAAATTTTTTGCAAAAATAAAAAAATTCCGTTAAGCTCAAAATAATAACGTTCCGTTATCGACAACAATCAGCTGCTGAAAGTGGTGGCATACCGATTAATGCGTGGTCATTTCGATATATTACGCGAAAAACAGTTGATCTTTGCAAAAATTTAAATATGCAGCTCTTGAAATAAGCTTTAAACATTCGCTCAGCCTTTTATGCCAAACACGTCGAACACGGCCAGGTATTTCTCGATGTTGCTTCGATAAATTGTCAAGTGAACATCAACATTGGATTAATCGACTTGTTACTTACATCCCTAATACACAATCAGTAAACACGAAGAATACAAATTTGTGATTTAACTATGGAAATTACACTGGCGATGCTAAAGCCGCACGTGGTGCGCAACGTCTATGCATTGCGGCAGATCAAGGCGATCATAGAGCAAAATTTCAATATCTTATGCGCCAAAGAAGTGCGCATAACAAAAGAACTGTCGGATCGTTTCTATGCCGAACATAAAGGGAAATTCTTCTATAATCGCCTAACCAGCTTTATGCACAGGTGCGTAACGGTTTTCCCCAGATATCGTCTGAAGTTTAATCCTATTGGATCTGTTTGCAGCGGCACGTGCTATGCCATAATACTGGAGTCGGAGTCATGTGTCAAGAAATGGCGGGAACTTATGGGTCCGACAAAGGTCTTTAAGGCGGTCTACAATGAGCCCCAATGTATCCGAGCCCTATATGGACTCTCGGACACCCGGAATGCCTGCCATGGTTCCGATAGCCTGGACTCGGCATTGCGGGAGATTGCCATACTCTTTCCGGAATTCGACGTGAACCAACTCCGGAACAAAGCTTATACAACTGATAAGGTTACGTGATCTGCTGCATGTGGACAGGAGACTGGAAAAATTTAGTAGTTCCTCGGAAAAAACGCATTTCGGATAATACCAAATACTTGCTATGACTATGGCTGAGCTTTTGATTAGGAATATAGTAAAAACCTGCCACTATATCTGCTATTTATTTATATAATTTTAAAAACTGTACCAAGTACTTGTAAATTATGCCTAATGTAGAATAAATTGTTTGTTTTTATACCCTGATCCCAATTGAAAATTGGGCTGAAAGGTATACAAAGTTAGTGAAAATGTATGTAACAGGGGGAAGGGGGTGTGCCACACCCCCTAAAGTATATATATTCTTGATCGGGATCAATCGAGTCGAGGCGATTTAACCCTGTTCGTCTATTGGTTTGCTGGAAGGTATCGATCTTATAGACTACAAAGGTCAAGAAGATCCGTATATACCATACGCAGGTCGTTTGTTTTGGATGCCACGCACCATTCCCTCAATAATAGTTAAAAATGGCCATAAATTTTGTATTTATAGAGCTATCGGCATATAGAGTTATGGATAAAAAGAAGAAGAATTGAATGTCCCTAATTGATAAACGCCTCTATTTTCCTGGAAAGTGACGGAATGTATCTATGAGCAACAATTTTTGTGCTAGAATCATGTAGGTAGGTATGTAGGTGCCCATAGATCCTGTGCAGAAAGTGGCATCCAATTTTTTTTTTCATTCTAGTCTCCTCAATTTAATAAGTGCTTATAATTTTTATAATTCTAATCATAATGATTTATATTTGGTTTTTTTTTATATTTATGACTATATTATTCAGCAATACTAAAAATTTCAGAACGATCGGATAATAAATACTGAAGTTATTTGCAAAAATTCACCTATCTGTCCTCGCACATTTGGGATCACGGTATCTCGTCGTCGAGCTGACTCGACTAGAGCTTTCTTAGATGTTTTCAATTTGTTAACGGAAAAGATCATTGAGGATTTGTTTCAAAAACTTTATTTCATAAATTCTTGTTACATAATACAATTTTTACTCTACAAAAGTATGTGTATATATATAAGTACATACGTATAAATTTGTAAATAGAGAAAAGATTTATGATTTGTATTCTTTAGTTGTTGTAAATATATAATTGTAATAAAATTATAAAATTTATAAACTTAACAAATTATATATTGTATATACCTATGTATATTCTATATATGTAGGCCCCTGCTCGGGGCATAACTACAAGATGTGTAAGCATATAGACATCGCCATATTTGACCAATTAGGAAACCAAAATCAAAGAGCAACACCAATGGCTACCTTCTAAGTATGTTTTTAGTAGGCTCAACTAGAGAAAAGCCAAAAAATAGAGAAGAAACACATAAAGCTACAGTTAGAGCAAATCGGCAATATATATATAGATATATATATGTATATTAGGCCTGTCTTTTTCGAATTTCACTCATTAAGCGATCCAAGAACCGAATTTGGTATCTATAACAAACATCTATTGTATTAAATATATATAAATATAGATTATATATATGTATATATTCAACTTAGGTGTGTGCATGCCTGCAAATCTCATGTTTGGTATTTCTTTTAGTTTTTCTTGTACGAAGGTCAAATATAATTAACAATTAGTTTAGTATTTTTGATTCAATTCTGTAACCTTTCATTGCTTTATCTTACAATTTTCACAATACGATATTCTCACCACGTTCAGTAATTCTGGTGTATTCAGTGGGAGTTGCAGCATCTTAAAGTTTTCGCGAATTTAATACCATTTTTAGAATATTTGTTTTTGCCAAAGTTTACCAGAAACTTGAGTGTGTTATAGTACTTGATGCAGTTTATTTTGGTGGGGATCGTCTTTTTGTTTTGTCGAAATAATGCCGAGACTTGTTGTTCTGTTATATATGGGCGGTCAATGCTTCCTGAGCTGACTAAGTACACGGTACACGATACTATATATACCCTTTTCTGTCGCTTTGCATGGCTGGCTCTGCTATTCATAATCTAGTCTATTTACAAACATACTTGTGTTCAAAATTATACGCTTTGCACTCGTCTTTTATATATTCAAAAGTTCAAAAATTTCAAAAAAAAAAAAAAAAAAAAAATTAACCGAGAAATTCTCGAGAAAAAAAAGTATTGTGTGCAATAAGAGCGTTTAGGAGGTTGCTTTTCGTTTAACGATTCGCCACACATTGGAATTTTATTGCCACATTGAGTTAGCCTTCAACGTACACGTCCACGTCCACCTCACCTTCACCTAGACCTTCACCTAGACCTTCACCTTCCGATCATCTTCAGCTAGTGTATAACACTACCCACTTAACAGTGTTTTGTACTGTCCAATGCTGCAGTTTTCGAGTTAAATTTTAAGTATGCTATTGCCTTCTGCTTGTATAACGATATAGACGATGTATGGTAAGTACTTCTTCAGGTTGTGTTGCCAAAAAATATGCAATGATAGCTGCCAATCTGGGACATCAATCATTATCAATCTTGTGTTTCAATAACTTTACGTATCTATGGGTTTTTTTGGTTGAGCTTGGGCAGGGACAGGGGCAGGGGGAGAGGGGTTGCTGAGAGGTTTGCTTATATTTGATTAAACTAAGTACATCTTTCCTTTGTCCATCCAAAAGCTTTGCTTGTGCACACTGAATGTTGGTGTTGTTATTCGAACATGGCCATCGATGAAGTTGGCACAACTTCCAACAAAATTTGGAAGAATAGTGTTACCTTATCTGCAAATACGAAAAACATAGTTTAGAGATCAGAGATCATATAGATTTATAGTTGGGTGTACTTACTCATAAAACGTGGCGTCATGCCCAGCTTGACGAAAGGTACGTAGAATATGAGGCCCGCAAAGATGAAAAGCAACGCATATAGATATTCGATGCGTGGCGTTTCCAGAATTGGCGCTGCAACGAGATACACAGATATGACCAAGACCACAACAGGAATGATAATTGGCACTTTGTATGGCCGTGGATGGTTGGGTTTGGTGTAGCGCATCACGATCAGCGCCAACATCGCGCCGCCATAGAATATCCATGCGGTGAAACTAAAGAAATCGATCAGTGAATCAATTGTGCCATGCAGCACCATGGCCGAGGCAATCAATGACTGTTCGGAAAGGGAGAAGTTAGAGACAATCTATTGCAGTTCTATGGTATAACACTTACATGGAATATTAGGCCTGGCGCCGGGGTCAAGCGTCGCACATGCACATACGATAAAATGTCCAGCAAATGACCCTCTCGACTGGCAGCAAAGCAGAGGCTGTGAATGGGAAAAACGGGCAGGAAAAATGTGAGGAAATTTAGTCAAAAGAGCACTTTTTTAATTTCCTAACGAAAAAGTTATAGAAACTATTTGGAAACATTTCCTTTGGCTCGCCAAAGATTTCAAACTCTTATCGAAGTTGCGGATGGAAAGCGAAAGCACAAGCATATAAAAATTCGGAAATTTACAATTTTACTATCCCCTTTTCGAATTCTCCATCTTATAAATCCCTTTTTATTATTATGTGGCTATAACAACCCTATCGGTTCACAACCTGAAGCATCTTCCTCTGGCGAGGCTTTTTGCTTTTT